>JARQOD010002341.1:0-53360 GCA_033576555.1 Oophaga sylvatica
GATCACGCTCCAGTTAGTTCTTCAACCACTGCTGGTTTTAGTCTGCTGAACGTGTGTCACTGCCTCATCCTTGACATTTTTCTCTAATTAGTGCTACTCCATTATATTTAAAATAACTCTAATCTATTAGTGTGACGCGCTTCCATCCGTATCCAATACATTGGTTGCAAACACTATAGAAGTACACAAAGGAGCCTTTCAGAGATAGTGAACAGTTGTGTGCAGTGTTCACTGTAGTCTGAGGTTTTCATTTTTGGAGTGCAGATCACGCTCCAGTTAGTTCTTCAACCACTGCTGGTTGTAGTCTGCTGAACGTGTGTCACTGCCTCATCCTTGACATTTTTCTCTAATTGGTGCTGCTCCATTCTATTTAAAATAACTCTAATCTATTAGTGTGACGCGCTTCCATCCGTATCCAATACATTGGTTGCAAACACTATAGAAGTACACAAAGGAGCCTTTCACACCTAGTGAACAGTTGTCTGCAGTGTTCACTGCAGTCTCTGCGTAATAACCACACTTAGGCCTTATAACTTTTCTGACTTTCTTTATCAATCTACCAAGATGAAGAAGGCAGGGAGTAAGGCACGTGGTCGTGGCCGTGGAGTTTCAGCAGGGAGAGGACGTGGGGATTCTGTGTCTGCTGCCGCCCCCAGTGACACGGCATCCACCAGTTTTCCCCGTGAGCGTTCCTTTATGCGCACTTTTGTAGGAGGTCGGCGTACCCCCCTGCTGCGGGAAGAACAAATTGTAGCCGTTGTTGGTTGGATGGCAGCCAATGCATCGACTTCAATTGCTTCCACCTCCTCTCAGGACCACAACACTGTTGAGCAACCTCTGTCTCTTCACCGCCTGTCAAATTGCCCAGGCAGTCAGAGAGTCAGAGAGTTCTGAACTGGAGCCAGCTTACGAGGGAGTATGCAGTGATGCGCAACAGCTGTGTCTCTCTGAATCTGAAGAGGCGGGTGAGCCAGTGCCGATGGTCAGCACACCGCAGAGCGCATCTTATGATGTTGAGACTCAGGTTCCAGTTTCTGTTGAGCATGGTGCTGTCCAGACCACCCAACAGCAGCAGGTGTTGGAAGAGGGTAGTGGAGATGATGAGGTCCAAGACCCAACATGGCGTGAGGAACAGGAAGGTGGTGGGAGTAGCTCTGAGGAAGAGATTGGCCCAACGGTACAAACAGGAGGGAGAGGTAGGCTGCAGACTCGGTTGCCTGTAGCCTCCAGTTTGGCACCTGTTCGGAGCAGTTCTCTTACAAAAGTCAAAATGGGCGCTCCCAGGACTTGCACTGCGTGGTCCTTTTTTGACACACTTGCAGATGATATTTGCTATGTCAAATGCAAGCTGTGTAAGCAAAAAGTAAAAAGAGGTAAAAGTGTCAGTAACCTCAATACCACAAATATGTGGAAACATGTGCGGACAAAGCACGTAGTTGAGTTACAAAGACGCACTGGAGATGTAGGCCAACCTACAGCAGCACCTACATCTTCAGCTCGTGTTGGAGCCTCTTCCTCCAGCTCACACACAGCTGGTTCGGCTTCCTCACAGGATCGCCATGGAAGAACCTCGGTCACTGTTGTCCAAAGCAAAAGTGTTATTCCACCCACAGCTGCAAGTTCCCAGTCATCCTCACACTCCCAGGCCACAAAACAGCCATCGGTAGCACAGGCATGGGATAAAAGACGGCCATACTCGGCAAACCATCCACGAGCACAGGCTCTGAATGGTGGCATTGCAAAACTCCTGTCCCTTGAAATGCTGTCATTCAGGCTGGTGGAGACTGAGAGTTTCCGGAACTTAATGGCATTGGCAGTCCCACAATACAATGTGCCAAGCCGATTTTATTTCAGCAGGCAAGCCATCCCTGGTCTGTAAAAGCATATTGAGGGAAAAATTAAACATGCGCTACTAAACGCCGTCAGTAGCAAGGTCCACCTGACCACCGATGCGTGGACCAGTACCCATGGCCAGGGACGATACCTTTCCCTCACTGCCCATTGGGTCAATGTTGTGGAGCCGGGTACAGATCTTGCGAGTGGCGCTGTACGTGTTCTGCCAACTCCAAGGATTGCAGGAATCCAGTCTGTACACATTGACTCCTCCTCCTACTCCAGTTCCTCAGAATCATCGCTGCAGGAGCCGTCACGGTCTACCTCCACATGGACCCGTGAACGCTTACCTGTTGCGACCGATATAAGCACAGCCGTGGCCAAACGTCAACAGGCCATCCTCAAATTAATTTCAATGGGGAATCGAAGCCACACAGCGCAGGAGGTCTGGAATGCCATCAAGCAGGAGAGCGACGTGTGGTTTTTGCCAGCGAATCTACAGCCAGGCTTGGTAGTGTGTGACAATGGCCAAAAACTGGTGGCAGCTCTGGGCCTTGGCAACCTCACTCACATACCATGTCTGGCACATGTGCTCAACTTGGTCGTGCAGAGTTTTTTGAGGGAATATCCGCATCTTGATGAACTGCTGCACAAGGTCCTCCAAGAGTGCGCTCACTTGCGACGTTCCAGCATGGCCAGATCGCGCATTGCAGCTCTGCAATGCAGATTTCGCCTTCCTGAACATCGCATCATATGTGACGTACCCACCAGGTGGAATTCCACGTTACATATGTTGGAGCGGTTGTGTGAGCAGCAGCCAGCAGTAATGGAGTATCAGCTGCATCAGGCGCAATCAAGTCGCAATTTGCACCGTCCACACTTCACCACTACTGAGTGGGCCTCTATGAAGGACATCTGCCACGTTTTTCGTGCGTTTGATAAGTCAACGCGGATGACGAGTGCAGATGATGCACTAGTCAGCCTGACTGTCCCCCTTATCTGCCTGCTTCAAAAAACACTGCAAGCACTAAGGGATGAGGTTTTGGAAGAGGTGGAGGATGAGGAGTCACAAATTCCATCACCTTCTGGACAGTCAGCGCAACGTGGTTCCTCACAAAGGGCTGGGATGTGCTCACTTTGTGAGGAGGATGAGGAGGAGTCACTGGAGTAGGAAGAAATCGCTACAGATGGAGGTACACAACGCTCTAGTCAGTATGTAGAGCGAGGGTGGGGTGATGCGGAGCAGGCAGAGATGACGTTTCTTAGAGAGGAAAGCGTTTGTTGGCCAGTTGGGAGTCTGCAGCACATGGTTGATTTCATGCTGCAGTGCCTGAGAAACGACCGCCGCATCGCCCACATTCTCACCACGTCTGATTATTGGGTGTACACCCTCCTAGACCCTCGCTACCGGGACAACTTACAAAGCCTCATCACACCATTGAACCGGGAGCGTAAAATGCGGGAGTACCAAGACACACTGGTGCAATCCATAATGTTCTCCATTCCAGCCGAGAGAGCTGCTGCTACTGCTTTACAAAGCAGCTCTGTGCGTCGAGGCAGTGGAGACAGCTCTGCAACACGAGGGAGCACAAGCAGCTCCTCTGCACAAGGCAAGACCAGCATGTTCCAAATGTGGCGAAGTTTTGTGGCAGCGCCACCAATGTCTACAGCATCCGAGACGGCTCCAGTCAGCAGGAGGCAACGTTTCCGTAAGATGGTGACAGACTACATGTCTTGCCCTCTCAGTGTACTCCCAGATGGCTCTTCCCCTTTCAAGTTTTGGGTCTCTAAGCTGGATACATGGCCAGAGCTTAGCCAGTATGCATTGGAGGTGCTGGCTTGCCCTGCTGCCAGTGTATTATCGGAGCGCGTATTTAGTGCTGCAGGTGGTGTACTAACAGACCGTCGCATGCGACTATCCTCCGATAATGTAGACCGGCTTACTTTTCTGAAAATGAACAAGGCATGGATCTCGCCTGAATTTGCCTGTCCGTTTTCCGATTAAATAACTGGTTGGCAACGTTATCCATGTTTCCTGTTATGTTCATCTATCTACCACCTGAACTCTACTCCCTGGGCTACAACACTGTCAGTCAGAGGGGAATGATCAGTTACCAACCAAAATGTTCTCCCCAACAGATAGTAGCTCAACGACTCCAGTGCCCACTTGATCGCCAGGCACTCTCTCTCTACAATGCTGTATCTGGTTTCAGCTGGAGTAAGCTTTCGACTCAGTAAACTAATGGGATGCTCCTCCCCGTTAACCTCCTGAGACAACACGGCACCCACACCTACCTCTGACGCATCTGTCTGGACAATGAATTCTCTTTTGAAGTCGGGTGTGATCAAAAATGGTGACACACACACAGTGCCCCTTTTAGTTTTACAAACGCTTCTTCAAGATGATCATTCCATCGCACCATTACTGACTTCCTGTCTTTTAGGCAGTCAGTTAACGGCGCCGACAGGGTTGCAAAATTGGGAATAAACCGCTGGTAGTATCCCACTAACCCCAAAAACCCTTTCACTTGTTTTGTGGTGAGGGGACGGGGCCAGTTTTGGATTGCCTCCACTTTGTTTATTTGGGGTTTGATAACTCCTCTCACAATCACATACCCCAGGTACCGAGCTTCCTCCAACCCTATGGAACACTTGTTTGGGTTGGCAGTTAGCCCTGCTTGTCTCAGCGAATGTATCACCGCCTGTACCTTGGCTAAGTGACTTTCCCAGTCTGTACTGTACACCACAATATCGTCCAGATTGTCCGCGGCATATCGGCGATGAGGACGAAGAACAACGTCCATTAACCTATGGAATGTCGCTGGAGCGCCATGCAACCCGAAGGGTAGGACTATATACTGGAACAGTCCCTCGGGTGTTACAAAAGCCGTTTTCTCTCTCGCTGCTTTTGTTAGGGACACCTGCCAATACCCTTTTGTGAGGTCAATGACTGAAAAATAACGGTCCTGCCCAAACCGCTCTATTAACTCATTGACCCGGGGCATGGGGTAGGCATCAAACTTTGAAATTTCATTCAGTTTTCTGAAGTCATTACAGAACCTTAGTGTCCCATCTGGCTTTGGTATTAGGACTATTGGGCTGGCCCACTCACTCTGGGACTCTTCAATGACCCCTAACTGCAGCATCTTCTTGACCTCTTCCTTGCTGGCTTGTCGCCGGGCCTCAGGCAGCCGATATGGCTTTAATTGTACTTTGCCCTGTGGCTCAGTGACAATGTCATGTTGGATTAGGGAGGTACGACCAGGAAGTTCCGAAAAAACATCTGTATTGCGGCTAACAAACTCTCGGACTTCCTGAACTTGTCTGGGCGACAAAGTGTCTGGTATTTTGACGGCGGAGAGGACTTCTCTTGCCTTCTCCTGAGGCAAGGAAGCCATCTGTACTGGAAATGCAGGCCGTGTACAATCCTCACCAAGCGTGTCTCTGTCTTTCCATGGTTTGAGCTGATTCACATGGTATACCTGTTCTGGCTTTCTCCGCCCTGGTTGCTGTACTTTATAGTTTACTGGTCCCACCTTCTCTATAATGTCGTAGGGTCCCTGCCACCTTGCAAGGAACTTACTATCCACTGTAGGCACAAGTACCAACACCCGATCCCCAGGGTTAAAGGACCTTACCCGTGCCTCCCGGTTATAGACCTGCCTCTGTGATCTTTGTGCTGCTTCCATATGTTCTCGGACTAATGGTAGGACTGTCTCCATTCTCTCTTGCATTTTGGCCACATGTTCTATCACACTTTTGTGGGGAGTTGGATGGTTTTCCCAGGCCTGTTTTGCTATATCGAGTAAGCCATGGGGATGTTTGCCATATAATAGTTCAAATGGAGAGAACCCCGTAGATGCCTGGGGCACCTCCCGCACTGCAAACATCAGATATGGCAACAAGAGATCCCAGTCCAAAGCATCTTTCGAGACTGGTGTTTTAAACATATTCTTCAGGGTTTTTAATTGAACCTTTCTACTAAACCGTCTGTTTGGGGATGATAGACCGATGTGCGCAACTGTTTAACACTTAACAAGTGGCACAGTTCCTTCATGATTTTTGACATAAAGCGGGTCCCCTGATCTGTTAAGATTTCTTGACGGATTCCCACCCGAGAGAACATACCCATGAGTTCTTTTGCGATCTGTTTGGCCGAGGTGTGTCGCAGGGGAATAGCCTCAGGATACCTGCTAGCGTAATCTAGAACTACGAGGATGTGTTGATGACCCCTTGGTGATTTATTAACCGGACCGACCAGATCCATGGCTATTGTCTCAAACGGTACCTCTATAATTGGTAATGGTAATGGCACCAAGGGACTCCGAAAATGAGGCTGCGGACTGGTTACCTGGCACACGGGACAAGAGTTACAATACTGTTTAACTTCTTCATAGACCCCTAGCTAGTAAAACCGTTATAGAATTCTGTCTAGGGTTTTCTTTTGTCCCAAATGTCCCCCTAGTACATGTGCATGCGCTAAGTCCATTACCAACCTCCGATATGACTGCTGTACCAGCAATTGCTCGACTATTTCCCCATGTATTTTTTCAACCCGATACAGCAAATCTTGGTTCATCTCGAATTGGGGAAATACTGTAGCTGCCCCGGGGTGTTGGGGTTCCCCATTGACAACCAGTACATTTTCACGGGCTGGAGTCAACGTAGGGTCACGTAGTTGCGCCGTAACAAAATTGTCACCTGCCACATTTAACTATGAGAATTCTGGTCCCGGTGGCAAATCTTCCATCTCCCCAGCTAACACTTCTATAGGAGAGGGGTTTTCCTCCTCCACCGAAGGCAAAGCTACTCCTACCGCCAGTACATCTTCCTCTGGGCCACCAGGTTCATGCCCGATTTCAGGAGAATGCAACCTGGTTGCCACTGGTGCCGACGACTGTTCTGTGGGAGGGGTAATTACAGGCCAAAGCACAGAAAATAACGGAAAATCTCTCCCCATTATTACCTCATAATGCAAATTAACCACCACCCCCACCTCGTCTCACCTCCTCCCCGCTGACGTGTTTATCATCACCAGGGCGGTAGGATAATGTTTTAAGTCCCCATGAATACACAACACACCCATTTTCAGAGCAGTATACTCGCTGATTTGAACATGGCTGGCTCGTATTAGGGTCACGAGACTACCTGAGTCCAGTACAGCCACAGCAGGGTTACCCTCCACCTCCACTTTACACAAATGGTTCATACTGGGTCCCTCTGGTTTGCCCACTGCACACGTGTTCTGCATAGTGAGACTGATAGTAGCCAAAGTTGTTGTCCATGGGCTCAGTCAGGTGGGGGCAATCAGCTCTCACATGTCCTGGTTCTTGGCACCGCCAACAGATTATGGGTCCCCTTTCGTTCCCCGACCCATCCTGGGCGGCCCTCCGAGTCTCTGCTCGCCGAGCTGTGGGTGAAGGTTTGGGGAATTTACTTGATACCTTCCGGGTAGTCTCTCCCTGTATCTCCTTGGTAGCCCCATATCTTTCAATGAGGTCTACCATTTGGAGACCATCAGTAGGGGCTGCCTGTCCAACCCATGTTTGAAGGGTGTGGGGCAAAGTTCTCCAGAATTTATCAGTCACTATACAATCCAGCATAGCGCGTGGTGACAACACCTCCGGCTGCAACCACTTTTCTATCAGGTGTATCAAGTCATAATACTGGTACCGAGCTGGCTCGGAAGGGGAAAACTTCCACTGGTGTACCCGCTGGGCCAGGACCAAAACATTTACCCCAAGACGTGCAAGTATCTCACCCTTGACGCTCTCATAGTCCTCCTGTTGCTTGGGGGGTAGGTCCCTATAGGCTTTTGCGGGTCCTGAAGTAAAAAACGGAGCCACGATCTCGGCCCACTGGTCCCGGGGCACTCTCTCCCTTCTTGCCATGCCTTCAAACATCTCCAGGTACACCTCAACGTCATCTGATTGCTCCATATTTCGGATCGGTGTACGCACCGCTTTACGGACATCCTGGCATCCCCGGGCAGCTCCTGCTGTCTGCGGCGCTGTGATGTGCTGCATCAGTAGACTATTGTTTTCCTTTTGCTGTCGATTAAATATCTGCTGCTGCTCCATAGCCTGCTGCTGTATAGCCTGCTGCCGCTCCATAGCCTGCTGCTGTATAGCCTGCTGCTGCTGCATAGCCTGCTGTTGCTGCTGTGTAGCCTGCTGTTGCTATTGCATGGCCTCCACCAGCATTTTTACGGTGTTCTCCATCTTCGGACAGTTATCCACCGGGTTTTGCGTCACTTTCTTTACACAGGACATTTAGTTTCATGCAGGAAAAAACAGCCTGACCTCACTGTGTTGCCCTCATTGAAGCCACCAATTGTAGGGATCCGCTCTGGTAGGCAGGGCTGGGCCGCAGTAATGAGGCAAACACACAGCCTTTTAGTTCCAATTTCAGTGGTTTTAATCATGATTTCAACAAAAAGTCCAGATAACAAAATAAAAACAGAACATAAATCACTACAGTTTGGAGAACCACTGGTCCCAGACTCACCCTTGCTTGGGACGAGCTTAACTAAGCGGCTGCAGGTCAGCAGAGACCGCCAGGTCCCATTACGGGTGGTCTGGTACTCGCTTCCTGGTGCACACTGGCACACAGTAACAAAAAATCTTCCAGGCTGACTCCAGCCAAACTCCTTCCTTCCACACACCAACTACAACAGCTCCTTATTTTATAGGCCTACTCCACACCCTCAGGTGAGGTACACATGAGCTGACCAGATCACGTTACTATGACCTTATCACAGATACTTGTGATCATGTAAAATCATGAGCAAACTTCAGTCTGCTAGAAGAAATATATCTCCCATCCAGCAAGATCCCCTTTGGTGTACCACAGCGGCAAGAAGTCTCCTGTTCCCTACACATGCACAGAAAAACCCATGTCGAACATGCTCCAAATAGGGAAGAGCCGTCACCCTGATTGTTATGCTTAAAACAGGAAAGATTGAAGTTTTCAAGGCCTAAAATGATAAATTTTACTAAGAAATATGGACAAATATTAATTTGTCATCACAGGGCATATCTGCACATGGCTAGTAGAAATGGTAACAAAAACTAAAACATAGTGTTTACTTTTTGGAAATTAATGCATAAAACTAAATTTCATAATTATCAATTAATGGTTCTTAACCCCTTAGTGACAGAGCCATTTTGCAGCTTAATGACAGGGCCAATTTTTACAATTCTGACCACTGTCACTTTATGAGGTTATAACTCTGGAACGCTTTAACGAATCCCGCTGATTCTGAGATTGTTTTTTCGTGACATTTTGTACTTCACGTTAGTGGTAAAATTTCTTTGATATGACTTGTGTTTATTTATGAAAAAAACGGAAATATGGCGAAAATTTTGAAAATTTAACAATTTTCAAACTTTAAATTTTTATGCCCTTAAATCAGAGAGATAAGTCACACAAATTTCTTAATAAATAACATTGCCCACATGTCTACTTTACATCAGCACAATTTTGGGACCAAAATTTTTTTTTTTTACAAAGTTATAAGGGTTAAAAGTTGACCAGCGATTTCTCATTTTTACAACACCATTTTTTTTTTAGGGACCACATCACATTTGAAGTCACTTTGAGGGTCTATATGATAGAGAATTCCCAAAAGTGACACCATTCTAAAAACTGCACCCCTCAAGGTGCTCAAAACCACATTCAAAAAGTTTATTAACCCTTTACGTGCTTCACAGGAACTGAAGCAATGTGGAAGGAAAAAATTAACATTTAACTTTTTTTGCAAAAACTTTACTTCGGAACCTATTTTTTTTATTTTCACAAGTGTTAAAAGAAAAAATGAACCACAAAATTTGTTGTGCAATTTCTCCTGAATAAGCCGATACCCCATATGTGGGGGTAAACCACTTTTTGGGCGTACGGCAGAGGTCGCAAGGGAAGGAGCGACATTTGACTTTTTCAACACAGAATTGGCTGGACGCCATGTCGCGTTTGTAGAGGCCCTGATGTGTCTAAACAGTGGAAACCCATCACAAGTGACCCCATTTTGGAAACTAGACCCCCTAAGGAACTTATCTAGATGTGTGGTGAGCACTTTGAACCTCCAAGTGCTTCACAGAAGTTAATAACATAGAACAGTGAAAATAAAAAATCATATTTTTTCCACAAAAACAATCTTTTCACCCCAATTTTTATTTTTCCAAGGGTAACAGGACCCCAAAAGTTTTTGTGCAATTTGTCCTGAGCATGCTGATACCCCATATGTGGGGGTAAACCACTATTTGGGTGCATGGCAGAGCTTGGAAGGGAAGGAGCGCCGTTTGACTTTTTCAGCGCAGAATTGGCTGGACGTCATGTCGTGTTTGTAGAGGCCCTGATGTGTCTAAACAGTGGAAACCCCCCACAAGTAACCCCATTTTGGAAATAAGACCCCCTAAGGAACTTATCTAGATCTGTGGTGAGCACTTTGAACCTCCAAGTGCTTCACAGAAGTTTATAACATAGAGCCGTGAAAATAAAAAATCATATTTTTTCCACAAAAACGATCTGTTCACCCCAATTTTTATTTTCCCAAGGGTAACAAGACCCCAAAAGTTTTTGTGCAATTTGTCCTGTGCATGCTGATACCCCATATGTGGGGGTAAACCACTGTTTGGGTGCATGGCAGAGCTTGGAAGGGAAGGAGCGCCGTTTGACTTTTTCAACTCCGAATTGGCTGGACGCCATGTAGCTTTTGTAGAGGCCCTAATGTGTCTAAACAGTGGAAACCCCCCACAAGTGACACCATTTTGGAAACTAGAACCCCTAAGGAACTTATATAGATGTGTGGTGAGCACTTTGAACCCCCAAGTGCTTCACAGAAGTTTATAACTCCCGGGCATGAAAATAAAAAGTCATATTTTTTCCACAAACCTGATCGTTTAGTCCCCAATTTATTATTTTTCCAAGGGTAACAGGAGAAATTAGACCACAAAAGTTGTTGTCCAATTTGTCCTGAGTACGCTGATACCCCATATGTGGGGTGGGACCACTGTTTGGGCACACGGCAGGGCTTGGAAGGGAAGGAGCGCCGTTTGACTTTTTCAAACCAAAATTGGCTGGAATTGAAATTGGACGCCATGTCGCGTTTGGAGAGCCCCTGATACGCCTAAACAGTCGAAACCCCCCACAAATCACACCATTTTGGAAACTAGACCCCTTAAGGAACTTATCTAGATGTGTGTTGAGCACTTTGAACCACCAAGTGCTTCACAGAAATTAATAAACGTAGAGCCGTGAAAATAAAAAATCATTTTTTTCCTCAAAAATGATTCTTTAGCCCGCTATTTTTTTTATTTTCCCAAGGGTAACAGGAGAAATTGGACCCAAAAAATTGTTGTGCAATTTTTCCTGTGTACGCTGATACCCCATATGTGGGGTGAAACCACTGTTTGGGCACATGGGAGTGCTTGGAAGGGAAGGAGCGCCATTTTGTAATGCAGACTTTGATGGAATGTTCTGCGGGCGTCATGTTGTGTTTGAAGAGCCCTTGATGTACCTAAACAGTAGAAACCCCCTGGAAGTGACACCATTTTGGAAACTAGACCCCCCAAGGAGCTAATCTAGATGTGTGGTGAGCACTTTGAACCCCCAAGTGCTTCACAGAAATTTATAAACGCAGAGCTGTGAAAATGAAAAATCATTTTTTTTCTCAAAAATGATTTTTTAGCCAGCTATTTTTTATTTTCCCAAGGGTAACTGGAGAAATTAGAACCCCAAAATTGGTGTGCAATTTGTCCTGAGTACGCTGATACCCCATATGTTGGGGTAAACCACTGTTTGGGCGCACGGCAGGGCTCGGAAGGGAGGGAGCGCCATTTGACTTTTTGAAAGCCATGTCGTGTTTGGAGACCCCCTGATGTGTCTAAACAGTGGAAACCCCCCACAAGTGACCCCATTTTGGAAACTAGACCCCTTAAGGAGCTTATCTAGATGTGTGGTGAGCACTTTGAACCCCCAAGTGCTTCACAGAAATTTATAAACGCAGAGCCGTGAAAATGAAAAATCATTTTTTTTCTCAAAAATCATTTTTTTAGCCAGCTATTTTTTATATTCCCAAGGGTAACCGGAGAAATTAGAACCCCAAAATTGGTGTGCAATTTGTCCTGAGTACGCTGATACCCCATATGTTGGGGTAAACCACTGTTTGGGCGCACGGCAGGGCTCGGAAGGGAGGGAGCGCCATTTGACTTTTTGAACGCCTCGTCGTGTTTGGAGACCCCCTGATGTGCCTAAATAGTGGAAATCCCTCAATTCTAGCTCCAACCCTAATCCCAACACACCCCTAACCCTAATCCCAACCCTAATCCTAACCTAAATCCCAACCCTAATTCCAACCCTAATTGTAACCCTAACTCTAATTGTAACCCTAACCCTAATTGTAACCCTAACCCTAATTCTAACCCTAATTATAACCCTAACCCTAAGGCTGGGTTCATTTTGCGTTTTACCAGCCCGTTCAGCACATAGCGTTGACGGGCTGATAACGGTATAGCATAACGCGATCGCGTTATGCTATACCCGCTAGCGCAGAGGAATCAGCAGATGATTCATCTGCGCTAGCGGTGACGGAGCCCAGACGCTGCAGCCCGCGTCCGAGGCTCCGTCACTGAATGATGGCACGTCGCAAACGCATGCCGCTTTACGGCATGCGTCGCAATGCGCCCTCAAATGGGGGTGAATGGCAGCGTAAACGTACTGCGTTACACCGCGTTATACCGCGGTGTAGCGCAGTCCGTCTAACGGACTGCCATAACGCTGTATGAACCCAGCTTAACCCTAACCCTAATGCTAACCCTAACCCTAATTATAATCCTAACCCTAATTATAACCCTAACCCTAATTATAACCCTAACCCTAACAGAAAAATGAAAATAAATATAATTTCTATTTTTTATTATATGTCCCTAACTAAGGGGGTGATAAATGGGGGGGTTATGTACTGTTTTTTTTATTTTGATCACTGTGATAGTTTATCACAGTGATCAAAATGCACTTTCTGGAGAATGAATGAAACTTTTTTTTAATCTGCCGCCATTTTTTTTGTGCAGGAAGAAGACCGGGATGATCGGAGGCCAGGGGGACCTGCCAGAGGACACCGGTAAGTATAGGGGGGGTTCAGGGGGACACGGGGACCCTAATTTTCTCCCCTCTGATGTGCGATCACATCAGAGGGGAGAGAAATAATTGTTTTTTTTTTTTTTTTGCGATCGCGGCTATGCTTGCATAGCCGCGATTGCAACACCGGGATCGGTGAATACCAACCCGGATCATGTTCTCTGGGGTCTCGGCTACCCCAGAGAATATTTGCCCATCCCCCCACCAGCACAGCAGCACATAGCGGCGGGCGCACTGAGCATGCGCCCGCCATTTTCTTAACAGCGCCGGCACCGGGGGACAACGGAGGGCCCGGGGGCCACATGGACTGGATCGGGGGCCACATGGGGGTCCTGGGGACCCTTTTTCTCTGTCCCCTGATGTCCGATGACATCAGGGGACAGAGAAATTAAATGGCACATCAGATTTTTTTTTTGTTGTTGCGGTCGCCGTTATAGGGTTAATAACGGTGACCGCAACATCAGGTCGGTAAAAACCGACCCGATTCATGTTCTCTGGGGTCTCGGCTACCCCTGGTAGCCGAGACCCCGGAGAAAATGCGCCTCTGGGGGGTGCTATTCACTTTTTCCACAGCGCCGTTAATTAACGGCGATGTGATTTAAGTACCCTTAATGACCGCCGTTAAAAGGAGTATCGGCGGTCATTAAGGGGTTAAGGAACGTTATCTGTACCTGTAAGATAATGCAGTCAATGGATGTACGAATCATAAACATCATCATCATCATCATCCTCACGAGTTTTATTAATGACAGACATAATAAAATACAAAGACTGAGGAGACAACTGTAATTTCACACACCATATATGAAATGGCCAGCATCTAAACCTGGTAATAATGCGCAATAATAAATTATTACACCTAGAAAGTGCATCATGCATACTAACAATAGGTAGTTAGACCTGCAAGTGCTGGTGAAACAACCACAACAGATATAAATTAATAATGCTATATAGCTATCACAGTGCATAGTTACTCATGGACAATGTCGATCTAATACTGTACCTCAATAAAGGCAGCGTCACCCATCATGCTTGTTTGTCTTGTAGATTGTTAAAGAGGGAATTTTTTTTTTTTTTGTTTGTTTTTTAAATTCCTTTTTATTTGTATTTTCAAAACAAAAATGCCACATAAGGCGTTACACATCTCGGTCGCAGCCGATATGGTCATAAAATAAACATTTTAAAAGTCAAAGTAACAAGAGAACAGAAAACCGAAACTCGTTAATAATTGTAAGGAAACCCCTAAGTTCTAGGATTCCTCCCGTCATCTTCCTTCTCTAACTTTGCTGTGATCCTGATTAAACTATTTCACTCGTCACCCTTCTCTGGCGTGTATTTTTTCAAATTCTCGCCACCTTTACATTCATTTATCCGATCATGTTAAAATATAAGGCTTTCCTCAATATCAGCATGATCGATCATGATCCCATGTTTATTCGTTAACGCTGTAATATGTTGATGAATGTGATTTCCTTTCGCTAGTCGTGATAATAGTCTCCCTGATTTGCTACCATAACGATATAGATCGGCTCTATAATTCATATTACTGGTTCTCTCGCGTCGATCTACCCATAGGTCAAAGTCAGCCTTAGCCTGCTTCCATCTATTTTTATCCTGTGTCGATGAAGTTCTCAGGTATGCCGTGTACCTATCGCGTAATATCCTGGTAGCCTGCGAGTAGTTTGTCGCTATCTTCTTTTTTAGGGTTGGCTGATAAGCTATTAGTTTCCTGCGCATTACTGCCTTCCCTGCTGCCCATAAAAGTTCCTGCCTATCCCTACTATCTCCATTATACCTTACATATTGCAACCACCATTGCTTCACCTGATCTCGAAAATTCTCATCCGTTAACAAATAGGAAGTGAAGCGCCAAGTTTGGTCTGGCCCCATCTGAACCATATCTGGCAGGGTCACTGATACGGGTGCGTGGTCAGATATAGTTGTGCACATGTGCTTCTTCCACTCCCCTTACTAGCTCCTGTGATAGCAATATATAATCTATTCTTGACCAAGAGTCAGGGGCCGACGAATAGAAGGAATATTCACTGCCATCTGTGTTCAGGTGTCTCCAAATGTCTACAAAGTTAGTCGTGTCTAGCAAGGGTTTCAAACGTGTGTCATGTGATCGCACAGTCGTTCGCATCGACCGACGGTCTTCACTGGTACGAATCACCGTATTTAAGTCACCACCTACTATTTTCAGTAAAATTGTGTCTTGAAGTATACGTGCCTCCAATTCTCGGAAAAATGGTCCATTGTCTTCTGTGGGTCCGTATATGTTATAAATACTATAGGTTTTGTTGTCAAGTGATACTGATATTCTCACCCAACGACCATCTGTGTCATTTTCGGAGTCAATCACCTTGCCCTTGAAGTGCTTGCTGATTAATGTCAATACCCCTGTCTTGCGCTCTGTGCCCTGTGACCCGTAACTGTCTCCCACCCAAAATTTGTGCATGGGAGGAAAATCAGTCACCTTCAGATGTGTCTCTTGGAGAAGTGCTATGTCCGGCTTCCACCGGCGGAGGTACCTCAGAATCATTGTGCGCTTCTCCGGCGCCCGCAAGCCTTTGACATTGCAGGAGATGATCTTCATATTGAATGGGCGGCAGAAAAGTTATGAGTGTGCTGGAGGAGACGGTGTACCCTCTTATGGCCGTCGTTGGCACCAACCTGCGAGGAAAGGAGGAAGTAGCACCACAATATCAAATACCAAATCAAGATATATTGACAATTCCAGGATTAATTATTGGAGAGAGGTCCCTTGTTACCCTTTTCTAGTAACTCTTGTTTAACAATAAACCGCTGTAAGCGGTCGTAGTCTCTCCACCACTACCTCTGTTTATGTGACTTCCTTTTTTCTAAACTGTGAGGAGATTACCCCCATCCTCCCAGGCTATTCAGTGTACCCCCCCATGTGTCCAAAGCATGAAACCCCAATAGCCTGCTTCACTTATTGTCCCTCCATATGTAATGTTGAAGTCAGTTGTCCCACGTGTATCAAGATACCCTCTCTCATGAGAGATCTTCAACACATAATATCAATTAACTAATTTAAACATCTAAAATTGCAGCAAAGCTATCATGCTTTAGCATAGGTATGAAGGAACTCCAATAGAAACGGCTCAAACAGCAAATATATCTCATATGTAATTTAACGTGGAGAGAATCTCTTTCATCTTTCCTGATCTCCTTCATGAACTGCCATCTTGTCGTCGTCTGCGTGGGGAGAACCTGGAACTGCCTCGCTGTACCTCCCTATCACTTTGTGGATTTCGTTCCAAGGCTGCTTCGGCTTGTTCTGGTGTGTCATTAATGACATATGTCCCGTCAGATCTTTGTAACCGCAAACGCGCTGAGAACAGTAGTTGAAAGCGAACATCTCGCTCAAACAACGTTGTGCAAATGGAACTGAACGCCCTCCTCTTCTTTGAGACCGATACTGAGAAGTCCTCAAAGAGCAGAATCTCATAGTCATGGAGTGAGTAGCACTGGGCGCCTCGCTTCTCTGAATGCCCGTAACAATGAAACTTTGTCATTATAATCTAACAGCTTCATTATTACTTGCCGTGGTCTGTACATCGTTGGTTTCGATGCCTCCCCTCGCCTGTTGTTGTTTTGCGGCGGTCCCACACGATGTGCACGTTCCACACGACAGTAGTACTTAAGTCACAATATTTTTGTTAGATCATTCTCACAGATGGATTGTAAGTCTTCTGATTGAAACGATTCAAGCAGTCCTACGAGACGTAAATTGCTTCGTCTCGAGCGATTTTCCAAGTCCTCTGTTTTGTCTATCAAATTTTGTAAGTTCTGCTGAAGGTTCTGTTCTCTGTCTTGGGAAAGTTGCTTCTCCTGTTGTAGCAGCGCCACATCCTGTTGCAGCTTGGTAATTGCAATGGTATTCAGATCTACAGACTTTTGTATGGAATACAATGACGATTGCAATGCCGACTCCAGTAGCTTCTGAATGTCTGGTAAGAGAAGGACTGTGACCTCTCCAGCCATTTTCTGGGAATCAAATTCCTGAGGAACTCTCAGGTCACATGGTGCTTCTGATAATAGCTCTTGATGCATGTCTATGGCAGCGCTCAGCATCGCGCCTCTTTCCTCTTTCTCTCCTCCATGCGCCATCTTGTCCTTCTGCTTCAGTTGGATAGGTAAACCGTTTGGGGTCTGTTGTGAACTCCGTAGCAAGTAGCGCTCCATAAATTATGTCCCCACGAATGTAAAAGGTGTCACTGTTCCCGGGGTGGTTTTACTGCTCTCCTATCGGCCCGATATGCTTGGATACCTGGGAGGAATTCATGAGCGTCTCCAAACTCCCTCCTCACATGTCAGCGCAGGAACCGGAAGAGGGAACGTGCTTGTTTTGCTGCTCATAGGTGGAGTTTTATACAGTAAATGATTACTGCTGTCGTATTTTTGCCGTCCCTAGGGCAGAATAAGGCTGCGTAACGTCACATTTTAGAGAGAGTCATATAATAGACACACGCTACCCTACCCGTGACACAAGGAAGGTAGTGTTGCCAGATAAAGCCTTGCGCAACCAGACATGCTTTTACCCTCTTCAACACTCTACAAGCAAAAAATGCATGATTGGAGACGCAGCCTTTATTGACGTACAGTATAACATCGCCATTACCCATCAGAGGCTGGCCACTGTCTGATACAGACATAGTATATACCTTTGCTATCTGTAGCCTTTGTTTCACCTCCACTTGCAGGCACCCACTTAAATTGTGACAATGCATAATGTTTTTTTAAAATGTTTATTTTTTATCGTGCATTATTGCGTCATCTCATCACTTTGATGAGTCCATGCTGGACATGTAATAAATGCTGTCCGAACTAACAATTTTCGTAAGTGAAATAATTTTAATCTGTGTGACTGTCACATATAAATTGTAATGATGATGATGAGTGACTATTACAAAATCCATTGTCTTCACTATGTTATGTTTTAACATAGCGTTCCTTACGCATCATTCCTAAATACAAAAATGGACTTTTATTCATAAATTTACAACACTATATTTTGTAAAATAAATTTTGGGTGGTGTGTTGTTCCATTTCTTGTTGCCATGTGCTTATATGCGTTTATATTTTAAGGGTGTTTATTTTTATTCTTGGAATTGAAATTCATCATTTTATTGTCCTAGTAAACATTCATTTTTTCTTGTTTGAAGTACATACATTTGCAATGGCCACGTAACAAAGCAATAACTCAATATTTTATTTCAAAACCCTTCTTGACCCTGGGCTTCAACACCGCCAGTTGCTGCTCACAAGTGTTGGATGCACAGATCAAAACAATCGCTGATGTGTTTGTGGGGTTCAGTAACGCCTGCTGTTCCCTGCTGTGTGTCTGGCAAAAATTTATGCTGCTAACTACAAATTTAACTTCAAACATCTCATACTAGGCCTCTGCCTACACCCTCCTTGACCCTGTGCTCCAACACCGCCAGTTGTTGCTCGGAAGTGCTATTAGCACAGTCAACACTTGCTCCTGTGTTACTGGGGTTCAGTAATGTCAGCTGTTCCCCTGCTGTGTGTACGGCAACAAAAAGTCCTGCTGCCTCCACCCTGTTCTCTTCTCAGCCCTGGGCTCCAACACCACCAGTTGTTGCTCGGAAGTAATTGGCAGGGGTACTGACTCCTGCCTAGCCTGGTTACAGCACGACAGCTGTTTCCTGGCAGTGTCAATGTCAATTTGTCTCCAATAAGTTGTCCTGTCGTGTTGCATTCGGGTTAGCCGACTGTATGGTGCCTGCAGTTTAGGTGATTCCTATGTGTGCTGTGGGATAAGTAAATAAAGGCTGTTTCCGTTGTGACAATAGGACAAGCACCCACTGTAGGACTGTGTGATTCGGTAACTGCAGACGGCTTGCGGCCTGTCAACTTACATTTTCATGGGTGCCTTCTGCTACCCGTCCGGGTTCCAGTACCGTCAGCTGGTTCTACGCAGTGCCTTTGGCCTAGGTGCCTCCATCTCGGTATCCGAGTTCCAGCAACGTCTGCTGGTCCTTGGTAGTGCTTTGGAGCACAGGTACCTCCTGCTTAGTAACCGTGTCCCAGTAACGTCAGCTGGTCCTCGGTTGTGCCATTGGCTCTTTTCCTTCTGCTGCCCCTCCGGGTTCCAGCACAGTCAGCTGGTCCTCGTTACTTGCATTGGCTCTTGTACCTTCTGCTACCCGTCCGGGTTCCAGTAACGTCAGCTGGTTCTCGGAAGTTAGTCAGCCTTCTTGTACCTTCAGCTACATTTACAAATTGAAGATTTTTTAAATGTTTTTTTGTGTAATCACTAGGGTTGAGCATTCCGATCGGGTATCGGCCGATATTGGCTGTATCGGAATTCCGATATTTTCGTCATATCGGATACCGGAATCGGAATTGTCACTGTCACTGTCAGTGTCCGTCGGTCGGGTCTGTCAGGAGTCAGCGGCACTTACCCGGCAGAAGACCTCCGGCGGTCACATCCCGGACTGCTTAATGGCCGCCATCCTCTTCTCCCCGGCGGTCACATGCAGTTTCTCGCGATAACTGCAGTGACTGCTGGGTAATCGCGGCCGTAAAGCAGTCCGATGACGTCACCGCCGGGGAAGCTGGTAAGCAGCTGTGCTGCGCCGGGATGTCAGGCTCTGCCTGTCATTCCGATGTAGCAGAGCTGGATCGTCGTGGGACTGTCGTTACTATGGACTGCGTCGGACAGGTGGTATACTGTTGGTTTGTTTTTTTTCTTTTTTTACAGGAGATCGATGGCGTCGCAGGAATGAGAGAGTAATAAAAAAAATGAAAACTGTGTTGTCTCTTTTATTTCATTAAAAGACTTTTTTCTTGCTGTGTCTTTTTTTTACACATTTAAAAACTTTGGGATTAACCCCTTCAAGACCCAGCCTATTTTGACCTTAAAGACCTTGCCATTTTTTGCAATTCTGACCAGTGTCCCTTTATGAGGTAATAACTCAGGAACACTTCAACGGATCCTAGCGATTCTGAGATTGTTTTTTCGTGACATATTGGGCTTCATGTTAGTGGTAAATTTAGGTCGATAATTTTTGCGTTTATTTGTGAAAAAAATGGAAATTTGGCGAAAATTCAGAAAATTTTGTAATTTTCAAATTTTTATTCTTATTCTGTTAAACCAGAGAGTTATGTGGCACAAAATAGTTAATAAATAACATTTCCCACATGTCTACTTTACATCAGCACAATTTTGGGAACAACATTTTTTTTTGTTAGGAAGTTATAAGGGTTAAAAGTTGACCAGCGATTTCTCATTTTTACAGCAAAATTTACAAAACCATTTTTTTTAGGGACCACCTCACATTTGAAGTCACTTTGAGGGGTCTATATGGTAGAAAATACCCAAAAGTGACACCTTTATAAAAACTGCACCCCTCAAGCTACTCAAAACTACATTCAAGAAGATTATTAACCCTTCAGGTGCTTCACAGGAACTAAAGCAACGTGGAAGGAAAAAATGGACATTTTAATTTTTCCAACAAAAATTTTTTTTTGCATCAATTTTTTCATTTTTACATGGGCATCAGGATAAAATGGATCCTAAAATTTGTTGGGCAATTTCTCCTGAGTACACAGATACCTCATATGTGGTCATAAACCACTGTATGGGCGCACGGCAGGGCTCAGAAGGGAAGGAGCGCCATTTGACTTTTTGAATGGAAAATATGCTGGAATATTTAGCGGTTGCCATGTCGCATTTGGAGAGTTCCTGCGTGCCTAAACATTGTAGCTCCCCCACAAGTGACCCCATTTTGGAAACTAGACCCCCTAAGGAACTTATCTAGATGCATAGTGATCACTTTGAACCCCCAGGTGCTTCACAAATTGATCTGTAAAAAAAGAAAGTACTTTTTTTTCACAAAAATTTTCTTTTAGCCTCAGTTTTTTCATTTTTACATGGGCAACAGTATAAATTGGATCCTAAAATTTGTTGGGCAATTTCTCCTGAGTACACAGATACCTCATATGTGGTCATAAACCACTGTTTGGGCGCACGGCAGGGCTCAGAAGGGAAGGAGCGCCATTTGACTTTTTGAATGGAAAATATGCTGGAATATTTAGCGGTTGCCATGTCGCATTTGGAGAGTCCCTGTGTGCCTAAACATTGGAGCTCCCCCACAAGTGACCCCATTTTGGAAACTAGACCCCCTAAGGAACTTATCTAGATGCATAGTGAGCACTTTGAACCCCCAGGTGCTTCACAAATTGATCCGTAAAAAAAAGAAAGTACTTTTTTTTCACAAAAATTTTCTTTTAGCCTCAATTTTTTTCATTTTCACATGGGCAACAGTATAAATTGGATCCTAAAATTTGTTGGGAAATTTCTCCTGAGTACACAGATACCTCATATGTGGTCATAAACCACTGTTTGGGCGCACGGCAGGGCTCAGAAGGGAAGGAGCGCCATTTGACTTTTTGAATAGAAAATATGCTGGAATATTTAGCGGTTGCCATGTCGCATTTGGAGAGTCCCTGTGTGCCTAAACATTGGAGCTCCTCCACAAGTGACCCCATTTTGGAAACTAGACCCCTAAGGAACTTATCTAGATGCATAGTGAGCACTTTGAACCCCCAGGTGCTTCACAAATTGATCCGTAAATAAAAGAAAGTACTTTTTTTTCACAAAAATTTTCTTTTAGCCTCAGTTATTTTCATTTTTTACATGGGCAACAGTATAAATTGGATCCTAAAATTTGTTGGGCAATTTCTCCTGAGTACACAGATACCTCATATGTGGTCATAAACCACTGTTTGGGCGCACGGCAGGGCTCAGAAGGGAAGGAGCGCCATTTGACTTTTTGAATGGAAAATATGCTGGAATATTTAGCGGTTGCTATGTCGCATTTGGAGAGTCCCTGTGTGCTTAAACATTGGAGCTCCCCCACAAGTGACCCCATTTTGGAAACTAGACCCCCTAAGGAACTTATCTAGATGCATAGTGAGCACTTTGATCCCCCAGGTGCTTCACAAATTGATCCGTAAAAAAAGAAAGTACTTTTTTTTCACAAAAATTTTCTTTTAGCCTCAGTTATTTTCATTTTCACATGGGCAACAGTATAAATTGGATCCTAAAATTTGTTGGGCAATTTCTCCTGAGTACACAGATACCTCATATGTGGTCATAAACCACTGTTTGGGCGCACTGCAGGGCTCAGAAGGGAAGGAGCGCCATTTGACTTTTTGAATGGAAAATATGCTGGAATATTTAGCGGTTGCCATGTCGCATTTGGAGAGTTCCTGTGTGCCTAAACATTGGAGCTCCCCACAAGTGACCCCATTTTGGAAACTAGACGCCCTAAGGAACTTATCTAGATGCATAGTGAGCACTTTGAACCCCCAGGTGCTTCACAGAAGTTTATAACGCAGAGCCGTGAAAATAAAAAATCATTTTTTTTTCTCAAAAAATGATTTTTTTAGCCCAGTTTTTTATTTTCACAATGGTTACAGGAGAAATTGGACCCCAAAAGTTGTTGTCCAGTTTGTCCTGAGTACGCTAGTACCCCATATGTGGGGGGGAACCACTGTTTGGGCACACGTCAGGGCTCGGAAGGGATGTAGTGACGCTTTGAAATGCCGACTTGATGGAATGGTCTGTGGGCATCTTGTTACGTTTGCAGAGCCCCTGATGTGCCTAAACAGTAGAAACTCCCCACAAGTGACCCCATTTTGGAAACTAGACCCGGCAAAGAACTTATCTAGATGTGTGGTGAGCACTTTGAACCCCCAAGGGCTACACAGAAGTTTAAATGCCCGGGCATGAAAATAAAAAAATCATATTTTTTCCACAATCAGGATCTTTTAGTCCCCAATTTTTTTATTTTCCCAAGGGTAACATGAGAAATTAGACCCCAAAAGTTGTTGTTCAATTTGTCCTGAGTATGCTGATATCACATATGTGGGAGAAAACTACTGTATGGGCACACGTCGGGGCTCGGATGGGAAGTAGTGACGTTTTGAAATGCCCACTTGATGGAATGGTCTTCAGGCGTCATGTTACGTTTGCAGAGTCCCTGATGTGCCTAAACAGTAGAAACTCCCCACAAGTGACCCCATTTTGGAAACTAGACCCCCAAGGAACTCCTATAGATGTGTGATAAGCACTTTGAATCTCCAAGTCCTTCACAGAAGTTTATAACGTAGAGCCGTGAAAATATAAAATCATTTTTTTTCCACAAAAATAATTTTTAGTCCCCAATTTTTTTCCCAATGTTAACAGGAGAAATTAGAACCCCCAAAGTTGTTGTGCAATTTTTCCCGAGTACGCTGATACCCCATATGTGGGGATAAACCACTGTTTGGGCATACGTCGGGGCTTGGAATAAAGGGAGCACTGTTTGATTTTTTGAACGCAAAATTTGCAGGAATCAATGGTGGCGCCATGTCGCGTATGGAGACCCCCTGATGTGCCTAAATAGTGGAAACCCCTCAATTCTAACTCCAACCCTAACCCCAACACACACCCCTAACCCCTACACACACCTAACCCTAATACAAACCCTAATCATAACCCTAACCCCAACACACCCTAACCCTAATCCCAACTCTAACCATAAACCTAACTACAAGCCTAACCCTAATTCCAACCCTAACCCTAATTCCAACCCTAACCCTAATTCCAACCCTAACCCAAATTCCAACCCTAACCGTAATTCTAACCTTAACCCTAACCCTAGTTCTAACCCTAAGGCTGGGTTCATATTGCGTTTTACCAGCCCGTTCAACACGTAGCGGTGACCGGCTGGTAACGGTATAGCATAACACGATCGCATTATGCTATACCCGCTAGCGCAGATGAATCAGCAGATAATCAGCCGCGGATCCGCAGCGAAATCAGCCGCGATCAGCAGTGAAATCAGCCGCGAATCAGCAGCAAAATCAGTCGTGGATCAGCAGCGAAATCCGCCGCGGATCCGCAGCGAAATCCGCAGCGGATCAGCAGCGAAATCCGCCGCGAATAGCAGCAGCGAAATCCGCCGCGAATCAGCAGCGAAATCCGCCGCGATCAGCAGCGAAATCAGCCGCGGATCCGCCGCGGGATCAGCAGCAAAAACCGCCGCGGATCAGCAGCGAAATCCGCCGCGGATCAGCAGCGAAATCCGCCGCGAATCGCAGCGAAATCAGCCGCGGATCAGCAGCGAAATCCGCCGCGGATCAGCAGCGAAATCAGCGCGGATCAGTAGCGAAATCAGCAGCGCGGATCAGCAGCGAAATCAGCCGCGGATCAGCAGCGAAATCCGCCGCGAATCAGCAGCGAAATCTGCCGCGGATCAGCAGCGAAATCAGCCGCGGATCAGCAGCGAAATCAGCCGCGGATCAGTAGCGAAATCAGCCGCGGATCAGCAGCGAAATCAGCCGCGGATCAGCAGCGAAATCCGCCGCGGATCAGCAGCGAAATCCGCAGCGGATCAGCAGCGAAATCCGCCGCGAATCAGCAGCGAACTCTGCCGCGAATCAGCAGCGAAATCAGCCGCGGATCAGCAGCGAAATCAGCCGCGGATCATAGCGAAATCAGCCGCGGATCAGCAGCGAAATCAGCCGCGGATCAGTAGCGAAATCAGCCGCGGATCAGCAGCGAAATCAGCCGCGAAATCAGCCGCGGATCAGCAGCGAAATCCGCCGCGGATCCGCGCGAAATCCGCAGCGGATCAGCAGCGAAATCCAGCCGCGGATCAGAAGCGAAATCAGTCGCGGATCAGCAGCGAAATCCGCCGCGGATCAGCAGCGAAATCAGCCGCGGATCAGCAGCGAAATCAGCGGCGGATCAGCAGCGAAATCAGCCGCGGATCAGCAGCGAAATCAGCCGCGGATCAGCAGCGAAATCGCAGCGGATCAGCAGCGAAATCCGCCGCGGATCAGCAGCGAAATCCGCTGCGGATTCGCAGCGAAATCAGTCGCGGATCGCAGCGAAATCAGTCGCGGATCCTCAGCGAAATCAGTCGCGGATCCGCAGCGAAATCAGTCGCGGATCAGCAGCGAAATCCGCCGCGGATCCGCAGCAAAATCCGCGCGGATCAGCAGCGAAATCCGCCGCGGATCAGCAGCGAAATCCGCCGCGGATCAGCAGCGAAATCCGCAGCGGATCAGCAGCGAAATCCGCCGCGGATCAGCAGCGAAATCCGCTGCGGATTCGCAGCGAAATCAGTCGCGGATCCGCAGCGAAATCAGTCGCGGATCTCAGCGAAATCAGTTGCGGATCCGCAGCGAAATCAGTCGCGGATCAGCAGCGAAATCGCCGCGGATCCGCAGCAAAATCCGCCGCGGATCAGCAGCGAAATCCGCCGCGGATCCGCAGCAAAATCCGCGGCGTATCAGCAGCGAAATCCAGCCGCGGATCAGCAGCGAAATCAGCTGTGGATCAGCAGCGAAATCAGCCGCGGATCAGTAGCGAAATCAGCGCGGATCAGCTGCGAAATCAGCCGCGGATCAGCAGCGAAATCCGCTGCGTATCCGCAGCGAATCAGCAGCGAAATCAGTCGCGGTATCAGCAGCGAAATCCGCCGCGGATCAGCAGCAAAATCAGACGCGGATCCGCAGCGAATCAGCAGCGAAATCCGCCGCGGATCAGCAGCGAAATCAGCCGCGGATCAGTAGCGAAATCAGCCGCGGATCAGCAGCGAAATCAGCCGCGGATCAGCAGCGAAATCCGCTGCGGATCCGCAGCGAATCAGCAGCAACATCAGTCGTGGATCAGCAGTGAAATCCGCCGCGAATCCGCAGCGAAATCCGCAGCGGATCAGCAGCGAAATCCGCAGCGGATCAGCAGCGAAATCCGCCGCGAATCAGCAGCGAAATCCGCCGCGAATCAGCAGCGAAATCAGCCGCGGATCCGCCGCGGATCAGCAGCGAAATCCGCTGCGGATTCGCAGCGAAATCAGTCGCGGATCCGCAGCGAAATCAGTCGCGGATCCTCAGCGAAATCAGTTGCGGATCCGCAGCGAAATCAGTCGCGGATCAGCAGCGAAATCCGCCGCGGATCCGCAGCAAAATCTGCCGCGGATCAGCAGCGAAATCCGCCGCGGATCCGCAGCTAAATCCACGGCGGATCAGCAGCGAAATCAGCCGCGGATCAGCAGCGAAATCAGCCGCGGATCAGCAGCGAAATCCGCTGCGGATCTGCAGCGAAATCCGCCGCGGATCCGCAGCGAAATCCGCCACACGTTGCGGATTTTGCTGCGGATCCGCGGCGTATTTTGCTGCGGATCCGCGTCGGATTTCGCTGCTGATCTGCGGCGGATATCGCTGCGCATCCGCGGCTGATTTCGCTGCTGATCCGCCGTGGATCAGCAGCGAAATCCGCCGCGGATCCGCAGCAAAGTACGCCGCGGATCCGCAGCAAAATCCGCAACGTGTGCACAGGGCCTAATAGGAAAAAAAAAAAAAAATCTTTATTTTTTTTATTTGTCCCTACCTATGATAAAGGGGGGGTTCATTTACTTTTTTTTATTTTGATCACTGTGACAGTTTATCACAGTGATCAAAATAAATTTTTGGACACTGGGGGGCGCACTGCGCATGCGCCCGCCATTTTCCAAGATGGCGGCGCCCATGAAGAGGCCCGGGCGGACGCCGGGACCGATCCAGGGACATCGGTTGATCGGGAGAGGTGAGTAGGGTGGTCGGAAGGTTAGGGGGGGGGATCGGAAGGTGGGGGCACCGGAGCAAAGGAGGAGGGGAGCTGTTAGTGACGGCAGTGACCGATCGCTGCCATCTTTCGGTGGCGGCGGCCGATCGCCGCCGTGACTACGTGTGGGGGGGTCAGGGCTCGGTGTCCAGCCATGGCAGATGCTATTGCAGCATCGGCCATGGCTGGATTGTAATATTTCACCAATTAAATTGGTGAAATATTACAGATTGCTCTGATTGGCTGTTTCACTTTTAACAGCCAATCAGAGCGATCGTGGCCACGGGGGGGTTAAGCCAACCCCCCTGTGGTGAAGCACAAAGGGTCCTGTAACTGCGGGTCGGGTGACCTTTGAGTGACCCCGGTCTCCCGGCCCGCAGGAACGCGATCCTTTCATGACGCAGGGTATGCGTCATAGGTCGGATTGGCACCGACTTTCATGACGCATACGCTGTGTCAAAGGTCGGGAAGGGTTAATAATGGATCGGTGTCTTATTGACACCTCTCCATTATTAACCGGGCTTATTGTCACCGTGCAATCAACGGTGACATTAACCCCTTATTACCCCGCTTGCCACCGCTACAGGGCAAGTGGGAAGAGCCGGGTAAAGTGCCACAATTGGCACATCTTTTGATGCGCCAAATGTGGGGCTGCTGTAGCCTGGTATTATCAGGCTGTTGAGGGCCAAAATCCATGGGCCTTGACAGTCTTTTAATACCAGGCCGCAGCAGTCTGCATTTTACTTGGCTGGTTAACAAAAATAGGGGGACCCCTACGCCGTTTTTTTTTCGAGGGGATCCCCTATTTTTGTTAACCAGCCAAGCTAAGCAGACTGCTGTGGCCTGGTATTATCAGGCTTGCAAGGTCCATGGATATTGGATCCTTACCAGCCTGAAAAACCAGGCCTCAGCGGTCTGCTTCATCTGGCTGGTTAACAAAAATAGGGGGGACCCCACGCCAATTTTTTTCGAGGGGATCCCCTATTTTTGTTAAT
Organism: Oophaga sylvatica; assembly: GCA_033576555.1. Lineage (NCBI taxonomy): Eukaryota > Metazoa > Chordata > Amphibia > Anura > Dendrobatidae > Oophaga > Oophaga sylvatica. The sequence continues at coordinate 27,610 of JARQOD010002341.1, forward strand.
CAGCCAAGATATGCAGACTGCTGTGGCCTGGTATTATCAGGCTGGCAAGGTCCATGGATCTTGGCTCCTTAACAGCCTGAAAATCCAGGCCTCAGCGGTCTGCTTCATCTGGCTGGTTAACAAAAATAGGGGGGACCCCACGCCAATTTTTTTCGAGGGGATCCCCTATTTTTGTTAATCAGCCAAGATATGCAGACTGCTGTGGCCTGGTATTATCAGGCTGGCAAGGTCCATGGATCTTGGCTCTTTAACAGCCTGAAAATCCAGGCCTCAGCGGTCTGCTTCATCTGGCTGGTTAACAAAAATAGGGGGGACCCCACGCCATTTTTTTTTTTGAAGGGAACCCCTATTTTTGTTAATCAGTTCCCTCTGACGTCACTGATGGTGTCCCTGGCTGACCTGAAGTGAAAGTGGAAAGCAATCAATTAAGCTTTCCACTTCCTCTCCTGTCAGCCAGGAGAGGAGCTCATTCATTTGGGGGTTTACTGTGAGGCTGCAGCATTAGCTGCGGTCCCTGCAGTAAACATTAACCCTTTCTGAAGGATTACACCGTGGGACCTGACTGTGCATCGGATTGGTAAGAATAATTTTGCTTTATTATTTTATTTTTATTACAGGAAATGGTTTTAGCAGGTAAATAAAATATGGTCAAAAACTGTGTGATTATTTCATTAAACTTCTTTTTTATTAAAGTGTGTGTGTTTGATTTTTCTTTCATACAATAGGATTAATAATTGATAGTTGTCTAATTGACAGCTCTCAATTATTAACCTGGCTTAAAGTGACCTTTCAATTGCAAGGTCATTTTAACCCCTTATTAACCCATTCGCCACCGCTACAGGGCAATGGGAATAGACGGGCAAAGTGCCAGAAAGGGCAAATCTAATTAGAGATTTGCCCTTTCTGGGGTGTCTGGGGGCAGATGTTAAGTAGCCGGGGGGGCCAAAAAAAATGGTCCCTCTCTGGGCTATTATTATCTGCCCCCACTCACTGGCTTTGTCTGTCTGGTTGCGAAAATAGGGCGGGAGCCCACGCATTTTTTTTCAGCAATTTTACACCTCATATATATATATATATATGTCATTGAATTTGTGACACATATATATATATATATATTTATATTTATAGTTCATACACTTCTACATAGTATAATAGCCGCTAATTCAATTGCCGGCTTTTGTGAAAATGCAGAACCCGACATGAAATGACACTTGGTGTACATAGGGTTAACCATGTCTTTTCATGTAGTTTGATATCTGATTTGCACAAACAATTACATGAGTGTAAGTGTGCAAAATTTCACACCTGTAGGGGTTAATTAAAGGTGTAAATTCGTAGCAAAAAAGTCAGTTTTTTTTACAACGAATTTACACCTTTAATTAACCCCTACAGGTGTGAAATTTTGCACACATAGACTGATGTAATTGTTTGTGCAAATCAGATAGCAAAGGACATGAAAAGACATGGTTAACCCTATGTACACCAAGTGTCATTTCATGTCGGGTGCTTCTGTCTTTTCACAGAAGCCGGCTTTACCCGGCAATTGAATCAGAGGATATTTTACTGTGTAGAAGTGTATAAACTATACATATATGTATATATATATGTCACAATGACATGTATATATATATATATATATATATATGTATTCTATGTGTGTATATTTAGTGTTTACAAGGAAAGAAAGAGGTTTTTTTAGTTACGATATTTTGTTCCCATAGACTTACATGGGACTTCCGGTATCGGTATAGGGTATCGCCGATATTTTAATGGTATCGGCGATACCATTCTGATTCCGATACTTTTGGATATCGGAAAGTATCGCTCAACTCTAGTAATCACTCTGGATCTCCAACAATGAAGACGACGACCCTGATGACCACCCCGAAGAAGATGACGACCACAAGGACGACGAGCATCAAGCCAACCAGCCTGAACACCATCACAAAGAAGAAATAAAAGATTACCCAGAAGAAGATCACCAACAGGACAAAGAAGGTTAAGACAAACTACAAGATACAGAACAAGAGACAGAAGAATAATAAGCAGAAGATCAAAAAGCAGAAGAACATTAAGTATAAGACCAAAATGAAGAGCAAAATATATGCTCTAAATTATAAGCAGAAGAAGACTAAGCAGTGTATTGGGGTGAGTCCGTTCCTCCTCGTGGTGCCCCTGGAAAATGCCTGCTGCTGCAGGCTAAACTGAACACGGACAAATACTGTGGTAATTTAAATCTTTTGTGACAGCAAGAACGGAATGATGAAAAATTCATACTTTTACAGATTACAAGTGCAGGAATCTCTGTCACAAATAAGAATATGATGAAGAAGATGAAGATGAAGTAGAATATGAAGAAGAATAATAGTTTAATAAGAACAATATGAGTAATGTTAACAAAAAGATGAATAGCAAGAAGTTTAAGAAGAAGATAAAGAAGGTGAAGATGAAGAATAATTTGATGAAAAAGATGATGCTGCTGAAGATTATGAAGGAGAAAGTGTGTCAAAAGTTAAAAAGGTGAAGAGCATGGAAGTTGTGAAATATACATATTTGCCAAAATAGAAAAAACGTTAACAACATTGTCAATTTCTTCGTCAATCCGAACATCTTTAAAAAAAAAAAATATTAATGCTATTCCATTTGATTGGGTTAAACATCTATGCCTTTAATGTCTCCTCAACCTCCCCCAATACATTCTACATTACTCTTTGTTGTTTTCCTTCATGTACAATTAACCAACAAGGCAAGAATGGGTTTTTTTTAATTCCGATATTTTGTTCCCATAGACTTACATTGGATTTCCGGTATCGGGTATCGCCGATATTTTTTGGGTATCGGCGATACCATTCCGATTCCGATACTTTTGGATATCGGAAAGTATCGCTCAACTCTAACCACAATATAAAAAGCTGAAAAAGGGTACTGTATCTGAAGATATCAGGTGTATAGGGTTAAATTGTAAATCTCCGCATAGATTTCTGCAGTAACACACAGATGCTCACAGGCTCAATATGGATTAGACCACAATATAAAAAGCTGAAAAAGGGTCCTGCATCTGAAGATAACAGGTGTATAGGGGTAAATTGTAAATTTCCGTTTAGATTTCCAGAGTAACACAAAGACGCTCACAGGCTCAGTATAGATTAGACCACAATATAAAAAGCTGAAAAAGAGTACTGTTTCTGAAGATAACAGGAGTATGTAGTTTAGGGGTAAATTGTAAATCTGAGTATAGATTTCCGGAGTAACACACAGACGCTCACAGGCTCAGTATGGATTAGACCACAATATAAAAAGCTGAAAAAGGGTACTGTATCTGAAATTAAAAGGTGTATATAGTTTAGGGGTAAATTGTAAATCTCCGTATAGATTTCCGGAGTTACACACAGACGCTCACAGGCTCAGTATAGATTAGACCACAATATAAAAAGCTGAAAAATGGTACTGTATCTGAAGATAACAGGTGTATAGGGTTAAATTGTAAATCTCTGCATAGATTTCCAGAGTAACACACAGACGCTCACAGGCTCAGTATGGATTAGACCACAATATAAAAAGCCGAAAAAGGGTACTGTATCTGAAGATAACAGGTGTATGTAGTTTAGGGGTAAATTGTAAATCTCCGTATAGATTTCCGGAGTAACACAGTCGCTCAAAGGCTCAGTATTGATTAGAACACAATATAAAAAGCTAAAAAAGGGTACTGTATCTGAACATAACAGGTGTATAGGGTAAATTGTAAATCTCCGTATACCTTTCCGGAGAAACACACAGACGCTCACAGGCTCAGTATGGATTAGACCACAATATAAAAAGCTGAAAAAGGGTACTGTATCTGAAGATAACAGGTGTATAGGGGTAAATTGTAAATCTCCATATAGCTTTCCGGAGTAACACACAGACGCTCACAGGCTCAGTATGCATTAGACCACAATATAAAAAGCTGAAAAAGGGTACTGTATCTGAAGATAACAGGTGTATTTAGTGTAGAGCTAAATTGTAAATCTCCGTATAGATTTCTGGAGTAACACACAGACGCTCACAGGCTCAGTATGGATTACACCACAATATAAAAAGCTGAAAAAGGGTACTGTATCTGAAGATAACAGGTGTATATAGTTTAGGGGTAAGTTGTAAATCTCCGTATAGATTTCTGGAATTAAACAAAGACGCTTACAGGCTCAGTATGGATTAGAGCACAATATAAAAAGCTGAAAAAGGGTACTGTATCTGAAGATAACAGGTGTATATAGTTTAGGGGTAAGTTGTAAATCTCCGTATAGATTTCCGGAGTTAAACAAAGACGCTCACAGGCTCAGTATGGATTACACCACAATATAAAAAGCTGAAAAAGGGTACTGTATCTGAAGATAACAGGTGTATATAATTTAGGGGTAAATTGTAAATCTCCGTATACATTTCTGGAGTAACACACAGATGCTCACAGGCTCAGTATGGATTACACCACAATATAAAAAGCTGAAAAAGGGTACTGTATCTGAAGATAACAGGTGTATATAATTTAGGGGTAAATTGTAAATCTCCGTATACATTTCTGGAGTAACACACAGACGCTCACAGGCTCAGTATGGATTAGAGCACAATATAAAAAGCTGAAAAAGGGTACTGTATCTGAAGATAACAGGTGTATATAGTTTAGGGGTAAGTTGTAAATCTCCGTATAGATTTCCGGAGTTAAACAAAGACGCTCACAGGCTCAGTATGGATTACACCACAATATAAAAAGCTGAAAAAGGGTACTGTATCTGAAGATAACAGGTTTATATAGTATAGGGGTAAATTGTAAATCTCCGTATAGATTTCCAGAGTCACACACATATAGTCAGCATGTTTTTGTCCGTGATAACAGCCAGTACACAGTAGTGTGTGAGGAGCGTACAACTCTATACGGTGTGGGAAAAAATGAACGCTCGGTAACTGTGAGGAAAAAAAGAATAAAAGTATTAGTGCTGTGTAAAAAGCATTCTGCACAGCAGTGTACACACAGCAATACAGCTATCAGGCAGCCTATTAACCAGCTCTGCTGCTGCACAAAAGAAAATCCTCCCCTGTCACTGGCAGGCAGCCTAATAACCAGCGCTGCTGCACACAACAAAATCCTCCCCTGTCACTGCACACTAACTGTACACCACAATTGCTATCAACACAAGCTCAGAATCACTTTTCTTTCCTACCTTGCTCTCTCCCTACTATGAAACAGCGGCAGCAACCTCTCCCTATGCTAAGATCGGCAGAAGTAAAATGGCGGTTGGCCGTCAGGGCTTTTATAGCCACTGTGACGCCACATCTCGTTGCCCACAGTGTACGTCCTTGCTCATTGGCTGAGAAAAGGCGCCTGCAAGCATTATGGGAAAACCGCCTTTGGCGCTCGGGTCGACGACCACATGGCCGACCACACACTATGGTCGGGTTTCGCTCAGCGAAACCTGACTTTGGAGAAAGTCAGTGATTTTTGAATCTGTCCGACCTGTTTCGCTCAACTCTAATAAAGAGGCATACAAAAGTGAAAGACTAGTAATAAAAAGTATTTTTTATTTTGTGCAGAATTGAATAACAAGTTCTGAAAAATTTTGTCTAAAATGTCAAAGAATGACACAAGAAAAAAAAAGAAAAAATACTTTTTCTTTGCTAAGTTAAGTTTACCAGGATTAATAGCATGGCAAAAACTTAAATATTTGCAACATGACTTATCAACTTGAACGTTTAATACACTGTCTGATAATTTTCCTTAAAGAAATTTTTACCTCTCTGTTCCTAAATGTATAAATAAATGGATTCAGAACTGGTATGATAACAGTGTATATGAGAGCGAGGAACTTATCGTAATGACTACCCTTCGGCCTGACATACACAATGATGGCCGAACCATAAAACAGAGATGCTACAATGAGATGGGATGAGCAAGTAGAAAAGGCTTTTGTTTTACCCTCTAAACTTTCAATTTTTAACACTGTGTATATGATATGAATGTAGAAAACCATTATGGTTAAAAAGGGTAAAACAGTTGCCAGAACAGCTGCCAAACTAGTTGTAATATTACTAAGAGATGGGTCTGAACAAGATAAATTTGCAATGGTGCCAGGTCACAAAAGAAGTGGTCAACTTCATTTGGTCCACAAAAGTCTAAAAGAAAAGTAAAAAGACTTGGAATAAAAGAAGTAATAAAACCAAGAATCCATGGCAGGACAGATAATCTACAGCAGAACTGACTATTCATTATGGCTGAGTACCGTAATGGATTAGTGATGGCTAAATATCGGTCAAAGACCATTAAAGCTAGTAGGAAGCACTCTGTTTCTCCCAGGGCATTGAAGGTATACATCTGGACAAAGCAACCAAAAAACGAAATGGTCTTCTTAGTAAGAATGAGGATAGCCAGAAGTTTTGGAATTGTTACTGAAGCAAAAATAATTTCTAAGACAGTAAAAATGCTGATAAAAAAATACATGGGAGAATGAAGAGAAGGCTCCCTTCTAACTAACATAACAATGGTAACGTTTCCATAAACACAAATAATATAGGCCAGAAGAACAGCGCAAAAGAGTAAATTCTGAAATGAATGCAGGTGGGCAAAACCCAAAAGACGAAACTCATGCACAACGGTTGTGTTAATATGCCGCATTTTGAAATTTAAATACAACCTGTAAAATGATGACAGAAAGTAAAACAATACATTTAAGCAGTACAATGGATTTATGCAGAAAATATTATAGCATCTTATCCTAATTTTCAAGGAAAAAAATAACATGTTAGGGATTGTCAATATTTCTTGCTATGGTGGTCTCTAACTAGGCTTTTTCTTATGAATAAGCTGTAACTTATAGTTCTGTGCTAAAAAGTCTATTAATTAGTAATCAACAATAGTTCTTACCAGTCTTCATCAAGAACCCTTGAAAAAACCTGAAGAGGTGAAACCTATCGAGTCATATACAATTAATGGTTTATCTGATGTGCTTGTTTAAATTATACATCCGGTAAGATTAACAGAAGTCTGCCATATGTCCAGCAAGGCGTCTTATAATCCACCAATGCTCAAAATAAGACTTCAATAACACTTTGGAGAAAGATCACTACAGCTCTGACAGATTACGTCTTTTGGACCAAAGGAGCCTCTGAAAAAGTGGATTGGCGATAAGTGTATATCCATTTGATTGTGCCGATATAGACTATGAGGAGATTAAGTACAATTTGAAGTCTAAAATAGTGTAGAGGGGAGAAAATACCCAGTTAAAATAAAAAAAAATGTTCCCATTGAGGAGTGGGGAGAACAATTGACGGAGTGCAAAGACTGTTGCCGCAAAGAATAGCCTGTCATGAACTATTAATTTATCTCCAAGCCTATAAGTTATAGTGTGGAGCAATTTGCCCTCTGCTGTCTTTGGGGCATAATGAGGGCTTGTTTTGAGTTGAGTTATAGGTGTCACGCTCTTCAATTTTTAATATAGTTTTGAGCTTCCTTTGTTTGAATGTGCAGTTTAAAGCTTTACAGAATGTCACAGTTGGCTTGTGCTTGGTACACACAGTAACTATTTTATACCATATATACCGCAGAACAGATTCTTCTTTTATAGCCTTTATTCTATAAGAAGAGGAAGACAAGAGGGAATAACATGTCCTATGACAATGCAACAGATGCCTATTAACAGCCGAGAAAATTATATCCATAAAACAAATCCGAGTAGTGCCGTTTTTTCTGAGTAATGACATGTACAGTATTTGGTTTCTAATTTCTGAATCATTAGAATCAATGCTGTTAGGCTATGTTCTCCTTTGTACGTCTACAGACATAAGACATGCACCAGACGCATATATTGACTACATAAGATTAGCAGATCAATCCACAGAGGATCAAGTTCAAGTTAAATTTCTGGTTCCATGCATATTCAGATACCAAGCTTTTCCAAATATAAGCCCCATTGTTGGAGCTATTTCATGAGTGTGTACCCTCAAGAAAGCACATTTCACAGCGGCAGCAGTATAACCTGTCATTATGAAACACATTGGGTACCCAGGAGATGTGTGAAGGTGCAGTGGTTTTGTCACACTCACGCCCTGACTGGTGGGCGTGAGCCAGGGGGTTGTGGCCCCACTGTGCCACAAACCAGACTACCCTGGAAGGGGCGTGACTAGGACTGCTGCCTTGGTTTTCACTGGAGCCTCTGATGGTGTGGTCAGGCTTGTGCGGCAGGCAGCTGCCAGGTGCCACACCAGGGTGGTGTCTGGTTGTTGCTGCTGATCCCACTTGGGGATACGGTGGCACAGCTGAGACACTGGCAGGCAGGCATGGTAGAGACACGAGTAGGCAGGAACGGCTGAGACACTGGCAGGCGGGCACGGCTGAGACACTGGCAGGCGGGCACGGCTGAGACTCAGAGCAGGCAGGCATGGCTGAGTCACAGGGCAGGCAGGCATGGCTGAGACACAGGGCAGGCAGGCATGGCTGAGACACAGGGCAGGTGGGCACAGCTGAGACACATGGCAGGCAGGCACGGCTAAGACACAGGGCAGGCAGGCACAGCTGGGACACAGGGCTGGCAGGCAAGGCTGGGACACAGTGTAGGTAGGCACGAATGAGACATGGGGTAGGCAGGCACGGCTGGGACACAGTGCTGGCAGGCACGGCTGAGACACAGGGTAGGTAGGCACGGCTGAGACACAGGACAGGCTGGTGTGGTTTATGAAGGAAGAAGTAGAGACCTGTTCACACAGCGGGTGTTAGTACTGGAACAGACAGGAGGGAGTAGAGTATGACGGAACAGGTTTGGACTAGAGTTGAGCATTCCGATACCGCAAGTATCGGGTATCGGCTGATATTCACTGTATCGGAATTCCGATACTTAGTTCCGATATTTTTCATATATCGTATACCGGAATCGGAAGTTCCCATAATTCTTTGAGAGGCAATGTGATTTTAGTCAGCCAATGAGGAATCCTAAGAAGTGTGGGCACATCCTGTACTGCTGCGGTCATGTTAACTAATGGCATGGCTGTGATTGGATGCTGAAATGATGTCAGAATGCACTATAAAAGGCGCCGCCGCCATTTTAGCGTCACTGTGCTGTGAATTCAGTAAGGGACAGAACGCTGCTCTGCTGACTCTGAGGGACAGTTAGAGATTGCGATTTAGTGTACTGTGCTCTAGGCAGGCTAGTTTACCAACCGCTGTGTAAAGCTTCCTTTTGCCAGTGTTGTTTTAACAGCTCTGTGCAAGGTGTGTGTGTGAGTGCAGGTGACGCTGCAGTTTGCTCTGCATCCAACGCTGTTTGTAGGCATCTGCACGTGTCACTCACAGACTCTTTTTTTTTCTTTAGTGTAATTCTTGCTGCTCCATTCAATTGAAATTATAGTGTGACGCGCTTCCATCCGTATCCAATACATTGGTTGCAAACACTATAGAATTACAGAAAGGAGCCTTTCAGAGATAGTGAACAGTTGTGTTCAGTGTTCACTCAAGTCTGTGAGTTTTTTTTTTTTTGAGTGCAGATCACGCTCCAGTTAGTTCTTCAACCACTGCTGGTTGTAGTCTGTTGAACGTGTGTCACTGCCTCATCCTTGTCATTTTTCTCTAATTGGAGCTGCTCCATTCCATTTCAAATAACTCAAATCTATTAGTGTGACGCGCTTCCATCCGTATATAATACATTGGTTGCAAACACTATAGAATTACAGAAAGGAGCCTTTCAGAGATAGTGAACAGTTGTGTTCAGTGTTCACTCTAGTCTGTGAGGTTTTTTTTTTTTGAGTGCAGATCACGCTCCAGTTAGTTCTTCAACCACTGCTGGTTGTAGTCTGCTGTACGTGTGTCACTGCCTCATCCTTTTCATTTTTCTCTAATTGGTGCTGCTCCATTCCATTTCAAATAACTCAAATCTATTAGTGTGACGCGCTTCCATCCGTATCCAATACATTGGTTGCAAACACTATAGAAGTACAGAAAGGAGCCTTTCAGAGATAGTGAACAGTTGTGTTCAGTGTTCACTCAAGTCTGTGAGGTTTTTTTTTTTTTTGAGTGCAGATCACGCTCCAGTTAGTTCTTCAACCACTGCTGGTTGTAGTCTGCTGAACGTGTGTCACTGCCTCATCCTTGTCATTTTTCCTATAATTGGTGCTGCTCCATTCCATTTCAAATAACTCAAATCTATTAGTGTGACGCGCTTCCATCCGTATCCAATACATTGGTTGCAAACACTATAGAATTACAGAAAGGAGCCTTTCAGAGATAGTGAACAGTTGTGTTCAGTGTTCATTCTAGTCTGTGAGGTTTTTTTTTTTTTGAGTGCAGATCACGCTCCAGTTAGTTCTTCAACCACTGCTGGTTGTAGTCTGCTGAACGTGTGTCACTGCCTCATCCTTGTCATTTTTCTCTAATTGGTGCTGCTTCATTCCATTTCAAATAACTCAAATCTATTAGTGTGACGCGCTTCCATCCGTATCCAATACATTGGTTGCAAACACTATAGAAGTACAGAAAGGAGCCTTTCAGAGATAGTGAACAGTTGTGTTCAGTGTTCACTCAAGTCTGTGAGGTTTTTTTTTTTTGAGTGCAGATCACGCTCCAGTTAGTTCTTCAACCACTGCTGGTTGTAGTCTGCTGAACGTGTGTCACTGCCTCATCCTTGTCATTTTTCCTATAATTGGTGCTGCTCCATTCCATTTCAAATAACTCAAATCTATTAGTGTGACGCGCTTCCATCCGTATCCAATACATTGGTTGCAAACACTATAGAATTACAGAAAGAAGCCTTTCAGAGATAGTGAACAGTTGTGTTCAGTGTTCACTCTAGTCTGTGAGGTTTTTTTTTTTTGAGTGCAGATCACGCTCCAGTTAGTTCTTCAACCACTGCTGGTTGTAGTCTGCTGAACGTGTGTCACTGCCTCATCCTTGTCATTTTTCTCTAATTGGTGCTGCTTCATTCCATTTCAAATAACTCAAATCTATTAGTGTGACGCGCTTCCATCCGTATCCAATACATTGGTTGCAAACACTATAGAATTACAGAAAGGAGCCTTTCAGAGATAGTGAACAGTTGTGTGCAGTGTTCACTGCAGTCTCTGTGTAATAACCACACTTAGGCCTTATAACTTTTCTGACTTTCTTTATCAATCTACCAAGACGAAGAAGGCAGGGAGTAAGGCACGTGGTCGTGGCCGTGGAGTTTCAGCAGGGAGAGGACGTGGGGATTCTGTGGCTGCTGCCGCCCCCAGTGACACAGCATCCACCAGTTTTCCCCGTGAGCGTTCCTTTATGTGCAGTTTTGTAAGAGCTCGTCGTACCCCCCTGCTGCGGGAAGAACAAATTGAAGCCGTTGTTGGTTGGATGGCAGCCAATGCATCGACTTCAATTGTTTCCACCTCCTCTCAGGACCACAACACTGTTGAGCAACCATCTGTCTGTTCACCGCCTGTCAAATTGCCCAGGCAGTCAGAGAGTTCTTAACTGGAGCCAGCTGAGTCTCTGCTTCTGTTCTCAGAATCTGTTGGCTTGCAAACAGGGGCCCAGCCAAGCAGCATTCTGGAATTTGAAGAAGAGGGAGTATACAGTGATGCGCAACAGCTGTGTCTCTCTGAATCTGAAGAGGCGGGTGAGCCAGTGCCGATGGTCAGCACACCGCAGAACGCATCTGATGATGATGAGACTCAGTTGCCAGTTTCTGTTGAGCATGGTGCTGTCCAGACCACCCAACAGCAGCAGGTGTTGGAAGAGGGTAGTGGAGATGATGAGGTCCAAGACCCAACATGGCGTGAGGAACAGGAAGGTGGTGGGAGCAGCTCTGAGGAAGAGATTGGCCCAACGGTACAAACAGGAGGGAGAGGTAGGCTGCAGACTCGGTTGCCTGTAGCCTCCAGTTTGGCACGTGTTGGGAGCAGTTCTCTTCCAAAAGTCAAAACGGGCGCTCCCAGGACTTGCACAGCGTGTTCCTTTTTTGACACACTTGCAGATGATATTTGCTATGTCAAATGCAAGCTGTGTAAGCAAAAAGTAAAAAGAGGTAAATGTGTCAGTAACCTCAATACCACTAATATGTGGAAACATGTGCGGACAAAGCACGTAGTTGAGTTACAAAGACACACTGGAGATGTAGGCCAACCTACAGCAGCACCTACATCTTCAGGTCGTGTTGGAGCCTCTTCCTCCAGCTCACACACAGCTGGTTCGGCTTCCTCACACGATCGCCATGGAAGAACCTCGGTCACTGTTGTCCAGAGACAAAGTGTTATTCCACCCACAGCTGCAAGTTCCCTGTCATCCTCAAACTCCCAGGCCACTGTACAGCCATCGGTAGCACAGGCATGGGATAAAAGACGGCCATACTCGTCAAACCATCCACGAGCACAGGCTCTGAATGCTGGCATTGCAAAACTCCTGTCCCTTGAAATGCTGTCATTCAGGCTGGTGGAGACTGACAGTTTTCGGAACTTAATGGCATTTGCAGTCCCACAATACAATGTGCCAAGCCGATTTTATTTCAGCAGGCAAGCCGTCCCTGCTCTGCAAAAGCATGTTGAGGGAAAAATTAAACATGCGCTACTAAACGCCGTCAGTAGCAAGGTCCACCTGACCACTGATGCGTGGACCAGTACCCATGGCCAGGGACGATACCTTTCCCTCACTGCCCATTGGTTCAATGTTGTGGAGCCGGGTACAGATCTTGCGAGTGGCGCTGTACGTGTTCTGCCAACTCCAAGGATTGCTGGAATCCAGTCTGTACACATTTTGTTCCTCCTCCTACTCCAGTTCCTCAGAATCATCGCTGCAGGAGCCGTCACGGTCTACCTCCACATGGACCCGTGAACGCTTACCTGTTGCGACCGATATGAGCACAGCCGTGGTCAAACGTCAACAGGCCGTCCTGAAATTAATTTCCATGAGGAATCGAAGCCACACAGCGCAGGAGGTCTGGAATGCCATCAAGCAGGAGAGAGACGTGTGGTTTTTGCCAGCGAATCTCTAGCCAGGCTTGGTAGTGTGTGACAATGGCCGAAATCTGGTGGCAGCTCTGGCCCTTGGCAACCTCACTCACATACCATGTCTGGCACATGTGCTCAACTTGGTCGTGCAGAGTTTTTTGAGGGACTATCCGGATCTTGATGCACTGCTGCACAAGGTCCGCCTAGAGTGCGCTCACTTGCGACGTTCCAGCATGGCCAGATCGCGCATTGCAGCTCTGCAACGCAGATTTCGCCTTCCTGAACATCGCATCATATGTGACGTACCCACCAGGTGGAATTCCACGCTACATATGTTGGAGCGGTTGTGTGAGCAGCAGACAGCAGTAATGGAGTATCAGCTGCAACAGGCGCAATCAACACGCAATTTGCGCCGTTCACACTTCACCACTACTGAGTGGGCCTCTATGAAGGACATCTGCCACGTTTTGCGTGCGTTTGATGAGTCAACGCGGATACCGAGTGCAGATGATGCACTAGTCAGCCTGACTGTCCCCCTTATCTGCCTGCTTCAAAAAACACTGCAAGCACTAAGGGATGAGGTTTTGGAAGAGGTGGAGGATGAGGAGACACAAATTCCATCACCTTTTGGACAGTCAGCGCAACGTGGTTCCTCCCAAAGGGCTTTGCCGGGCTTACTTTGTGAGGAGGGTGAGGAGGAGTCAATGGAGGAGGAAGAAATCGCTACAGAGGGAGGTACACAACACTCTAGTCAGTATACCCAAAATACGCCTATTGTAAAATGCAAAGTATCTGTTCTCAACCATAATTATTAACCTCAACAACCTCGGTGCATATGTGTTATGTCACCGACAAAAAGAACAGTTAACCATATATATTTTAAATAACTTTATTGATAACAAAATCCAAAATATATCAAAATTACGTACAATTATTTTATCAAAAAAGGTGCAAGATAAAAAGAGACCAATTGGCATCCTATTTAATATATATCTGCTGCATGGAACAATGGACTGATAACATCCCCATGAGGCAGATCAGCCAGAGATAAACAACAGTTCAGTTCCACAGCTGTGGGACCCAGGCTCCTATTACTTCTTTTTATTGCTGTGACACAGGTAATGGCTTCGGCCATCCCCATGTTATAATCTTATGTCTCTCTGTTTAATCCTTGACTGGGTGATTGTACATCGCCTACAGTTAGGTCCATAAATATTTGGACAGAGACAACATTTATCTAATTTTGGTTCTAGACATTACCACAATGAATTTGAAACAAAACAAATCAGATGCAGTTGAAGTTCAGACTTTCAGCTTTCATTTGAGGGTATCCACATTAAAATTGGATGAAGGGTTTAGGAGTTTCAGCTCCTTAACATGTGCCACCCTGTTTTTAAAGGGACCAAAAGTAATTGTACAAATTACTCCAAGGCTATTTCATGGACAGGTGTGGGCAATCCCTTTGTTATGTCATTCTCAATTAAGCAGATGAAAGGGCCGGAGTTGATTTGAGGTGTGGTGTTTGCATTTGGAAGGTTTTGCTGTGAAGGAAACATGTGGTCACAGGAGCTCTCCATGCAGGTGAAACAAGCCATCCTTAAGCTGCAAGAACAGAAAAAAAAACATCCAAGAAATTGCTACAACATTAGAAGTGGCAAAATCTACAATTTGGTACATCCTGAGAAAGAAAGAAAGCACTGGTGAACTCATCAATCCAAAAAGACCTGGGAGCCCACGGAAGACAACAGTGGTGGATGATCGCCGCATACTTTCTTTGGTGAAGAAGAACCCGTTCACAACATCAAATGAAGTCCAGAACACTCTCAGTGAAGTAGGGGTAACTGTCTCTAAGTAAACAGTAAAGAGAAGACTCCATGAAAGTAAATACAAAGGGTTCACATCTAGATGCAAACCATTCATCAATTCCAAAAATAGACAGGCCAGAGTTAAATTTGCTGAAAAAACACCTCCAGAAGCCAGCTCAGTTCTGGAAAAGTATTCTATGGACAGATGAGACAAAGATCAACCTGTACCAGAATGATGGGAAGCCAAAAGTTTGGAGAAGAAAGGGAACGGCACATGATCCAAGGCACACCACATCCTCTGTAAAACATGGTGGAGGCAATGTGATGGCATGGCCATGCATGGCTTTCAATGGCACTGGGTCACTTGTGTTTATTGATGACATAACAGCAGACAAGAGTAGCCGGATGAATTCTGAAGTGTACCGGGATATACTTTCAGCCCAGATTCAGCCAAATGCTGCAAACTTGATTGGACGGCGCTTCATAGTACAGATGGATAATGACCCCAAGCATACAGCCAAAGCTACACAGGAGTTCATGAGTGCAAAAAAGTGGAACATTCTTCAATGGCCAAGTCAATCACCAGATCTTAACCCAATTGAGCATGCATTTCACTTGCTCAAATCCAGACTTAAGAGGGAAAGACCCACAAACAAGCAAGACCTGAAGGCTGCGGCTGTAAAGGCCTGGCAAAGCATTAAGAAGGAGGAAACCCAGCGTTTGGTGATGTCCATGGGTTCCAGACTTAAGGCAGTGATTGCCTCCAAAGGATTCGCCACAAAATTTTGAAAATAAAAATATTTTGTTTGGGTTATGTTTATTTGTCCAATTACTTTTGACCTCCTAAAATGTGGAGTGTTTGTAAAGAAATGTGTACAATTCCTACATTTTCTAACACATATTTTTGTTCAACCCTTCAAATTAAACGTTACAATCTGCACTTGAATTCTGTTGTAGAGGTTTCATTTCAAATCCAATGTGGTGGCATGCAGAGCCCAACTCGCGAAAATTGTGTCACTGTCCAAATATTTCTGGCCCTGACTGTATATATGGTGGTTTAACCGAATTTATGAGGCTATTTCAACCTGGTTAACTATTGAGGTACCAGCCAGACATGAACTGTTGTTTATCTCTGGCTGATCTGCCTCATGGGGATGTTATCAGTCCATTGTTCCATGCAGCAGATATATATTAAATAGGATGCCAATTGGTCTCTTTTTATCTTGCACCTTTTTTGATAAAATAATTGTACGTAATTTTGATATATTTTGGATTTTGTTATCAATAAAGTTATTTAAAATATATATGGTTAACTGTTCATTTTGTCGGTGACATAACACATATGCACCGAGGTTGTTGAGGTTAATAGCTCTAGTCAGTATGTAGAGCGAGGGTGGGGTGATGCAGAGAAGGTACAGATGACGCCTCTTACAGAGGACAGCGTTTCTTGGCCAGTTGGGAGTCTGCAGCACATGGTTGATTTCATGCTGCAGTGCCTGAGAAACGACCGCCGCATCGCCCACATTCTCACCACGTCTGATTATTGGGTGTACACCCTCCTAGACCCTCGCTACCAAGACAACTTACAAAGCCTCATCACACCGTTGAACCGGGAGCGTAAAATGCGGGAGTACCAAGACACACTGGTGAAATCCATAATGTTCTCCATTCCAGCCGAGAGCAGTGCTGCTGATACTGCTTTACAAAGCAGCTCTGTGCGTGGAGGCAGTGGAGACAGCTCTGCAACAAGAGGGAGCACAAGTAGCGCCTCTACACAGGGGGCAAGACCAGTATGTTCCAAATGTGGCAAAGTTTTGTGGCAGCGCCACCAATGTCTACACCATCCGAGACGCCTCCAGTCACCAGGAGGCAACATTTCCGTAAGATGATGACAGACTACTTGTCTTGCCCTCTCAGTGTACTCCCAGATGGCTCTTCCCCTTTCAAGTTTTGGGTCTCTAAGCTGGATACATGGCCAGAGCTTAGCCAGTATGCATTGGAGGTGCTGGCTTGCCCTGCTGCCAGTGTATTATCGGAGCGCGTCTTTAGTGCTGCAGGTGGTGTACTAACAGACCGTCGCATGCCACTATCCTCCGATAATGTAGACCGGCTTACTTTTCTGAAAATGAACAAGGCATGGATCTCGCCTGAATTTGCCTGTCCGTTTTCCGATTAAATAACTGGTTGGCAACGTTATCCATGTTTCCTGTTATGTTCATCTATCTACCACCTGAACTCTACTCCCTGGGCTACAACACTGCCAGTCAGAGGGGAATGATCAGTTACCAACCAAAATGTTCTCCCCAACAGATAGTAGCTCAACGACTCCAGTGCCCACTTGATCGCCAGGCACTCTCTCTCTACAATGCTGTATCTGGTTTCAGCTGGAGTAAGCTTTCGACTCTGGAAAGTAATGTGATGCTCCTCCCCGTTAACCTCCTGAGACAAAACGGCACCCACACCTACCTCTGACGCATCAGTCTGGACAATGAATTCTCTTTTGAAGTCGGGTGTGATCAAAAATGGTGACACACACACAGTGCCCCTTTTAGTTTTACAAACGCTTCTTCAAGCTGATCATTCCATCGCACCATTACTAAATTCCTGTCTTTTAGGCAGTCATTTAACGGTGCCGACAGTGTTGCAAAATTGTGAATAAACCGCCGGTAGTATCCCACTAACCCCAAAAACCCTTTCACTTGTTTAGTGGTGAGGGGACGGGGCCAGTTTTGGATTGCCTCCACTTTGTTTATTTGGGCTTTGATAACTCCTCTCACAATCACATACCCCAGGTAGCGATTTTCCTCCAACCCTATGGAACACTTCTTTGGGTTGGCAGTTAGCTCTGCTTGTCTCAGCGAATCTATCACCGCCTGTACCTTGGCTAAGTGACTTTCCCAGTCTGTACTGTACACCACAATATCGTCCAGATTAGCCGCGGCATATCGGCGATGAGGACGAAGAACAACGTCCATTAACCTCTGGAATGTCGCTGGAGTACCATGGGTACTATATACTGGAACAGTCCCTCGGGTGTTACAAAAGCCGTTTTCTCTCTCGCTGCTTTTGTTAGTGGCACCTGCCAATACCCTTTTGTGAGGTCAATGAGTGAAAAATAACATGCCTGCCCAAACCGCTCTATTAACTCATCGACCCGGGGCATGGGTTAGGCGTCAAAGTTAGAAATTTCATTCAGTTTTCTGAAGTCATTACAGAACCTTAGTGTCCCATCTGGCTTTGGTATTAGGACTATTGGGCTGGCCCACTCACTCTGGGACTCTTCAATGACCCCTAACTGCAGCATCTTCTTGACCTCTTCCTTGATGGCTTGTCGCCGGGCCTCAGGCACCCGATATGGTTTTAATCGTACTTTGCCCTGCGGCTCAGTGACAATGTCATGTTGTATTAGGGAGGTACGACCAGGAAGTTCCGAAAAAACATCTGTATTTCGGCTAACAAACTCTCGGACTTCCTGAACTTGTCTGTGCGACAAAGTGTCTGATATTTTGACGGCGGAGAGGACTTCTCTTGCCTTCTCCTGAGTCAAGGAAGCCATCTGTACAGGAAATGCAGGCCGTGGACAATCCTCACCAAACGGGTCTCTGTCTTTCCATGGTTTGAGCAGATTCACATGGTATACGTGTTCTGGCTTTCTCCGCCCTGGTTGGTGTATTTTATAGTTTACTGGTCCCACCTTCTCTATAATGTCGTAGGGTCCCTGCCACCTTGCAAGGAACTTACTATCCACTGTAGGCACAAGTACCAACACCCGATCCCCAGGGTTAAAGGACCTTACCCGTGCCTCCCGGTTATAGACCTGCCTCTGTGACCTTTGTGCTGCTTCCATATGTTCTCGGACTAATGGTAGGACTGTCTCCATTCTCTCTTGCATTTTGGCCACATGTTCTATCACACTTTTGTGGGGAGTTGTATGGTTTTCCCAGGCCTCTTTAGCTATATCGAGTAAGCCACGGGGATGTCTGCCATATAATAGTTCAAAGGGCGAGAACCCCGTAGATGCCTGGGCACCTCCCGCACTGCAAACATCAGGTATGGCAACAAGAGATCCCAGTCCTTAGCATCTTTAGAGACTTTTTTTTCAACATATTCTTCAGGGTTTTATTGAACCTTTCTACTAAACCGTCTGTTTGGGGATGATAGACCGATGTGCGCAACTGTTTAACATGTGGCAGAGTTCCTTCATGATTTTTGACGTAAAGGGGTCCCCTGATCTGTTAAGATTTCTTGAGGGATTCCCACCCGAGAGAACATACCCATGAGTTCTTTTGCGATCAGTTTTGCCGAGGTGTGTCGCAGGGGAATAGCCTCAGGATACCTGGTAGCGTAATCTAGAACTATGAGGATGTGTTGATGACCCCTTGCTGATTTATTAACCGTCCACACCAGATCCATTGGCTATTCTCTCAAACGGTACCTCTATAATTAGTAATGGCACCAAGGGACTCTGAAAATGAGGCTGCGGACTGGTTACCTAGCACACGGGACAAGAGTAACAATACCGTTTAACTTATTCATAGACCCATAGCCAGTAAAACCGTTGTAGAATTCTGTCTAGGGTTTTCTTTGGTCCCAAATGTCCCCATAGTACATGCGCATGCGCTAAGTCCATTACCAACCTCCGATATGACTGCGGTACCAGCAATTGCTCGACAATTTCCCCATGTATTTTTTCAACACCATACAGCAAATCTTGGTTCAGCTCAAATCGGGGAAATACTTTAGCTGCCCTGGGGTGTTGGGGTTCCCCATTGACAACCAGTACATTTTCCCGGGCTCGAGTCAACGTAGGGTCCCGTAGTTGCGCCGTACCAAAATTGTCACCTGCCACATTTAAGTATGACAATTCTGGTCCCGGTGGCAAATCTTCCATCTCCCCACCTAACACTTCTATAGGAGAGGGGTTTTCCTCCTCCACCGAAGGCTAAGGTACTCCTACCGCCAGTACATCTTCCTCTGGGCCACCAGGTTCATGCCCGATTTCTGGAGAATGCAACCTGTTTGCCACTGGTGCCGACGACTGTTCTGTGGGAGGGGTAATTATAGGCCAAAGCACAGAAAATAATGGAAAATCTCTCCCCATTATTAATGCTAATTAACCACCACCCCCACCTCGTGTCACCTCCTCCCCGCTGGCGTGTTTATCATCACCAGGGTGGTAGGATAATGTTTTAAGTCACCATGTATACACAACACACCCATTTTCACAGCAGTATACTCGCTGATTTGGACGTGGCTGGCTCGTATTAGGGTCACTCACGAGACTCCCTGAGTCCACTAGAGCCACAACAGGGTCACCCTCCACCTGCACTTTACACAAATGGTTCATATTGGGTCCCTCTGCTTTGACCACTGCACACATGTGTTCTGCATAGTGAGACTGATAGTAGCCAAAGTTGTTGTCCATGGGCTCTGTCAGGTGGGGCAAACAGCTCTCACATGTCCTGGTTGTTGGCACCGCCAACATATTATGGGGCCCCTTTCGTTCCTCGACCAGTCCTGGGCGGCCCTCCGAGTCTCTGCTCGCCGAGCTGTGGGTGAAGGTTTGTGGAATTTACTTGGTACCTTCCGGGTAGTCTCTCCCTGTATCTCCTTGGTAGCCCCATATCTTTCAATGAGGTCTACCATTTGGAGACCATCAGTAGGGCTGCCTGTCCAAGCCATGTTTGAAGGGTGTGTGGCAAATTTCTCAAGAATTTATCAGTCACTGTACGATCCAGCATAGCGCGGGGTGACAACACCTCCGGCTGCAACCACTTTTCTATCAGGTGTATCAAGTCATAATACTGTGACCGAGCTGGCTCGGAAGGGGAAAAGTTCCACTGGTGTACCCGCTGTGCCCGGACCAAAACATTTACCCCAAGACGTGCAAGTATCTCACCCTTGACGCTCTCATAGTCCTCCTGTTGCTCGGGGGGTAGGTCCCTAGAGGCTTTTGCGGGTCCTGAATTAAAAAAACGGAGCCACGATCTCGGCCCACTGGCACCGGGCCAGTCTCTCCCTTTTAGCCACGCCTTCAAACATCTCCAGGTACACCTCGACGTCATCTGATTGCTCCATCTTTCGGATCGCTGTAAGCACCGCTTTCCGGACATCCTGCCATCCCCGGGCAGCTCCTGCTGTCTGCGGCGCTGTGATGTGCTGCATCACTAGACTATTGGTTTCCTGTTGCTGTCGATTAAATATCTGCTGCTGCTCCATAGCCTGCTGCTGTATAGCCTGCTGCTGCTGCTGCATAGCCTGCTGTTGCTGCCGCATGGCCTCCTCCAGCATTTTTACTGTGTTCTCCATCTTGGGACAGTTATCCACCGGGTTTTGCGTCACTTTCTTTACCTAGGACATTTACTGTCATGCAGGAAAAAACAGCCTGACCTCACTGCGTTGCCCGCATTGAAGCCACCAATTGTAGGGATCCGCTCTGGTAAGCAGGGCTGGGCTGCAGTAATGAGGCAAACACACCGCCTTTTACTTCAAATTTCAGTGGTTTTAATCATGAGTTCAACAAAAAGTCCAGATAACAAAATAAAAACAGAACATAAATCACCACAGTTTGGAGAACCACTGGTGCCAGACTCACCCTTGCTTGTGACGGGCTTAACTAAGCGGCTGCAGGTCAGCAGAGACCGCCAGGTCCCATCCGGGTGGTCTGGTACTCGCTTCCTGGTGCACACTGGCACACAGTAACAAAACAATCTTCCAGGCTGACTCCAGCCAAAATCCTTTCTTCCACACACCAACTACAACAGCTCCTTGTTTTATAGGCCTACTCCACACCCTCAGGTGAGGTACACATCAGATGACCAGATCACGTGACTATGACCTTATCACAGGTCCTTGTGATCATGGAAAATCCTGAGCAAACTTCAGTCTGCTAGAAGAAATATATCTCACATCCAGCAAGATCCCCTTTGGTGTACCAAAGTGGCAAGAAGTCTCCTGTTCCCTACACATGCACAGAAAAACCCATGTCGAACATGCTCCAAATAGGGAAGAGCCGTCACCCTGATTGTTATGCTTAAAACAGGAAAGATTTAAGTTTTCAAGGGCTAAAATGAAATATTTTTATAAGAAATATGGACAAATATTAAATTGTCATCGCAGCGCATATCTGCACATGACTAGTAGAAATGGTAACAAAAAATAAAACATACTGTTTACTTTTTTAAATTAATGCATAAAAATACATTTCATAATTATCAATTAATGCTTCTTAACCCCTTAACGACCAAGCCATTTTGTAGGTTAAAGACCAGGCCAATTTTTACATTTCTGACCACTGTCTCTTTATGAGGTTATAACTCTGGAACGCTTCAACGGATCTTGGCGATTCTGAGACTGTTTTCTCGAGACATATTGTACTTCATGATAGTGGTAAAATTTCTTCAATAAAACTTGCGTTTATTTATGAAAAAAACGGAAATATGGCAAAAATTTTGAAAATTTTGCAATTTTCAAAATTTTAATTTTTATGCCATGAAATCAGAGAGATATGTCACAAAGATTAGTTAATAAATAACATTTCCCACATGTCTACTTTACATCAGCACAATTTTGGAACCAAAATTTTTTTTTTGAGAAGTTATAAGTGTTAAAAGTTGACCAGCAATTTCTCATTTTTCCAACAAAATTTACAAAATCATTTTTTTTAGGGGCCACCTCACATTTGAAGTGAATTTGAGGGGTCAATATGACAGAAAATACCCAAAAGTGACACCATTCTAAAAACTGCACCCCTCAACGTGTTCAAAGCCACATTCAAGAAGTTTATTAACCCTTTAGGTACTTCACAAGAATTGAAGCAATGTGGAAGGAAAAAATTAACATTTAACTTTTTTTCCCAAAATTTTTCTTTCGACACAATTTTTTAAAATTTTGTCAAGGGTATCAGTAGATAATGAACAACAATATTTGTTGTACAATTTCTCCTGAGTACATCGATACCCCATGTGTGGGGTAAACTACTATTTGGGCGCATGGCAGAGCTCGGAAGGGAAGCAGCGCCATTTGACTTTTTTGGCTGGAATTGAGATTGGACGCCATGTCGCATTTGGAGAGTCCCTGTGTGCCTAAACAGTGGAAACCCCCCACAAGTGACCCCATTTTGGAAACTAGACCCCCCAAGTAACTTATCTAAATGTGTTGTGAGAGCTTTTAACCCCCAAGGGCTTCACAGAAGGTTATAACGTAGAGCCGTAAAATTAAAAAATCATGTTTTTTTCCACAAAAATGATCTTTTCATCCCAATTTTTATTTTCCAAAGGATAAAAGGACCCCAAAAGATATTGTGCAATTAGTCCTGAGTACGCTGATACCCCATATGTGGGGTAAACCACTATTTGGGTGCATGGCAGAGCTCGGAAGGGAAGCAGCGCCATTTGACTTTTTTGGCTGGAATTGAGATTGGACGCCATGTCGCATTTGGAGAGTCCCTGTGTGCCTAAACAGTGGAAACCCCTCACATGTGACCCCATTTTGGAAACTAGACCCCCCAAGTAACTTATCTAAATGTGTAGTGAGAGCTTTGAACCCCCAAGGGCTTCACAGAAGGTTATAACGTAGAGCCGTAAAATTAAAAAATCATATCTTTTCCACTAAAATGATCTTTCCACCCCCAATTTTTATTTCCCAAAGGGTAAAAGGACCCCAAAAGTTATTGTGCAATTTGTCCTGAGTACGCTGATACCCCATATGTGGGGGTAAACCACTATTTGGGCGCATGGCAGAGCTTGGAAGGGAAGCAGCGCCATTTGACTTTTTTGGCTGGAATTGAGATTGGACGCCATGTCGCATTTGGAGAGTCCCTGTGTGCCTAAACAGTGGAAACCCCCCACAAGTGACCCCATTTTGGAAACTAGACCCCCCCAAGGAACTTATCTAGATGTGTGGTGAAAGCTTTGAACCCCAAAGGGCTTCACAGAAGGTTATAACGTAGAGCAGTAAAATTAAAAAATCATATCTTTTCCACAAAAATGATCTTTCCACCCCCAATTGTTATTTTCCAAAGGGTAACAGGACCCCAAAAGTTATTGTGCAATTTGTCCTGAGTATGCTGATACCCCATATGTGGGTGTAAACCACTATTTTGACGCATGGCAGAGCTGGAAAGGGAAGGAGCGCCTTTTTCAAATGCAGATTTTGATGGAATGGTCTGCGGGTGTCATGTCACGTTTGGAGAGCCCCTGATGTGCCTAAACAGTAGAAACCCCCCACAAGTGACTCCATTTTGGAAACTAGACCCCCCAAGGAACTTATCTAGATATGTGGTGAGCACTTTGAACCCCCAAGTGCTTCACAGAAGTTTATAACGTAGAGCCGTGAAAATAAAAATATCATATTTTTTTCCACAAAAATAATCTTTTGCCCCCAAATTTTTATTTTTATAAGGGTAACAGGAGAAATAGGACCCCAAAAGCTATTGTGCAATTTGTCCTGAGTACGCTGATATCCCATATGTGGGGGGAACCACTATTTTGACGCATGGCAGAGCTCGGAAGGGAAGGAGCACCGTTTTTAAATGCAGACTTTGATGGAATGGTCTGCGGGTGTCATGTCGCGCTTGGAGAGCCCCTGATGTGCCTAAACAGTAGAAACCCCCCACAAATGACCCCATTTAACAGGAGAAATAGGACCCCAAAAGCTATTGTGCATTTTGTCCTTAGTACGCTGATACCCCATATGTGGGGGGGACCACTGTGATCGCCTTACTGCGATCTTTGGGAGGCACAATGAACAAATCCACAAAAGGTGAAGAATTGGTTTTCTTTTTTACGCCGTTCCTCGTGCGGTATTAGTGATTAGGCGACTTTATTCCTCGAATCGGTGCGATTACAGCGATACCAGACTTACACCCTTTTTTCATGTTTAGCTTCTGTCACACACTAAAAGATGCTTTTTCTTGGAATAATTTTTTGTAAGAAATTTTTGCATCGCCGTATTTTGAGAGCTATAATTTTTCCATATTTCGGCCGACAGAGTTATCTGTGGGCTTATTTTTTGCGGGACGAGCTGACGTTTTTATTGGTACCATATTCAGGCACATAACGTTTTTTGATCGTTTCCTATTCCGATTTTTGTGGAATCAGAATGAACAAAAACCAGCAATTCAGGAATTGTTTTTTTTTTTTCCTCCGTTCCGTGTGTGGTAAAATTGATAAAGCAGCTTTATTCTTCGGGTCACTACGGTTACGTCGATTCCTCATTTATATATTTTTTTTATGTTTTGGCGTTTTTTACACAATAAAACATTTTATAGAAAAAATAATTATTTTTGCATCAGTTTATTCCGCGAGCTATAACTTTTTTATTTTTTTGCTGATGATGTTTTATAGCGGCTTGTTTTTTGCGGGACAAGATGACGTTTTCAGCGGTACCATGATTATTTATATCTGACTTTTTGATCGCGTGTTATTGCACTTTTTCCAAGCGGTATAATGATACCGCTTGGAAAAAGTATAATTTACTACTTTTTTGTGTATTTTTTTTACGGCTTTCACTGAAGGGGTTAACTAGGGTTACGCTTTTATAGATGGGATTTTTACGGACGTGGCGATACCTAACATGTGTATGTTTTTTGTTTTTTATTTTTTTTATTACATAAAAATGTGTATTTTTTAGGGGATTTTTTAAATTATTTTTTAATATTTTTTTTACAATTTTTTTAAAAAAATGATTTTTTTTAACTTGTCCCTTTATGGGACTTTCACTTTTTTTACTTTTATTGCAGTTACAATGCATTGCAATGCTCTGGCATTGCAATGCATTGCAACTATAGTGGAAGCTGCTGTGACAATGATCACAGCAGCTTCCCGTAGCTAAATGACCCGGAGGTTGTCATGACAACCCCCGAGTCATCAAGGCAGAGATCGGCCCCTGCAAATATATTGCAGGGTGCCGATCTGAGGCAGAGGGAGCTCCCGACCCTCTGCCTCCCCCCTGAGCTTTGCAATCGCGCTGGATTGCAGCAGTCAGGGGGTTAACAGCCAGGGGCGGTGGGGG
>JARQOD010002341.1:53460-79297 GCA_033576555.1 Oophaga sylvatica
AGCAGGGTTGTTACATGTTTCAGCAAAAGCAGCACGTTAAAGAGTTGGGACAGTGACAGGCAAATAGATGCTTGGCAATTTTGGACCAGCAACGAAAGCCACAACAGTAATACTACTAGGGTATATATTATTTGATGGACAGTAAGAGATGCACAACAGAGTGTGGTCCATCTGCACTAGTGGCTTGAGAACGATGTGGGCAGCAGTCACTGGAAAGTCCAGCATGCCTTATTAATTTTTATAAATATTAGGTTTTCCATTCTTGTGGAAGATAACCTTGTCCACTTTGGTATGATAACTGCTGCACTAGACACTCTCTCTGCCATAACTCTGAAGGCTGGGGCATAACAGTTCAATTCTTGCCACTGCTCCAATTTTCTAATCCCGAATTCAATGGGATCAGGGCTTAGGGTATTTTTCTGAGAAATTACAAAGTCTATGTATGACTGTCACTGAAAAAGATCTGGGTGTATAGGTGGACGACAAACTCACATTTAGTGGCCAGTGTCAGGCAGCTGCTGCAAAGGCAAATACAATAATGGGATGCATTAAAAGAGGCATAGATGCTCATGAGGAGAACATAATTTTACCTCTATACAAGTCACTGGTGCGACCACACTTAGAATACTGTGTGCAGTTCTGGTCTCCGGTGTATAAGAAAGACATAGCTGAACTGGAGCGGGTGCAGAGAAGAGCGACCAAGGTTATTAGAGAACTGGGGGGTCTGCAATACCAAGACAGGTTATTACACTTGGGGTTATTTAGTTTGGAAAAAGAAGGCTTAGTGGTGATCTTATTACAATGTACAAATATATGAGGGGACAGTACAAAGACCTTTCTAATGATCTTTTTACTCTTAGACCTGTGACGGGGACAAGGGGGCATCCTCTACGTCTGGAGGAAAGAAGGTTTAGCCATAATCACAGATGCAAATTCTTTACTGTAAGAGCAGTGAGACTATGGAACTCTCTGCCGTCTAATGTTGTAATGAGTGATTCCCTACTTAAGAAGGGACTGGATGCCTTTCTTGAAAAGTATAATATTACAGGCTATATTCACTAGTTTCCTAGATATTGCGTTGATCCAGGGAGCTAGTCTGATTGCCGTATGTGGAGTCAGGAAGGAATTTTTTTCCCCAATGTGAAGCTTACTGTTTGCCACTTGGGTTTTTTTTGCCTTCCTCTGGATCAACATGTTAGGGCAGGTTAGGATAGGATATGGGTTGAACTAGATGGACAGTCTTTCTTCAACCTTAATAACTATGTCACTATGTCATCTATCTGATATCTTCTTTCTATCTATCTGTTTCCTTCTATCTCATTCCTTCTATCTATTTCCTTCTATCTATCTGATTCCTTCTATCTATCTGATTCCTTCCATCTATCTGATTTCTTCTAGGATATGGGTTGAACTAGATGGACTTAAAGTCTTCCTTCAACCTTAATAACTATGTTACTATGTTACTATGTTAACCTGGAAAGTTCAGATGGTCCATCTATTTTTTAGAAATATGCCAGATTGTCACAATTGCAAATAAAAATCTTGTCCATTGTGTCAAATATGCTACAAGTCAGGGGTCCCCAACCTGTAGCTTGGCAGCCATATGTGTTTTGCAGTCCCATGAATTGTGGCTCGCGGCTGTCTGCCAGTTTGGTGCATAAGCTCCAGATCTAGCAGAGGTATGAAGATCATATCTCAAAATGGTGAATTTTGTGAGTAGCCCTGCACAAAAGAGCAGATCTCAATACACATATACTGGCCTTGGGGTTGAGAGATAATTTAAGTTTAGTACGCTGGAGCCAGGATAATACTACCTGTCAGTGGAGGTGCTTGAAGCTAGATGCAACAGTGTGTTGGGAGTGTTTGATGGGATAATGTTGAATGGAGGTATTGTGTGAGTCCCTGGATCTTAGTCTTCTTCTTCGAGGTGATTTCTGTGGAAATGTTTTGGTTATCATTATACCCGTAATGGGGGCTTTGGTTGCCTCTACACCGAAGGAGGGTGGGAGCTAGATGTGGCTTGCGGTTCTCTCTTGCAGCTGAATGTGACCCGTGACCCTCTCTCAGAGCGTAACATGGCTCTCAAGGTTAGAAAGATTGGGGAGCATTGCTGTAAAGGTACTGCCACACTACACAATCCCGCTAGCGATCTCGTTAGCATCGCATACTAATGAGATCGCTAGCGGGATTGTTTCTATATCGCTAGTAGCTACCTATTTTAGCGATGTCGTTAGGACGCTATCGCGGTTAGCGATCTCCTTAACGACTTTAGCGGTACAAAAGTACCGCTAAATCGCTAAAAAAGGTGCCACACTTAGCGATATATACTTACCCAGCGGGGCGCCAGCGACGAAAATAGGGTCCGGAACGATTCCAGCGACGAGCGAGATCACAGCAGGAAGCTCGTCGCTGGAAGCTGCCGCACACAACAACATCGCTAACGGGATCGCTAAATAGTGACGTTTTTTAGCGATCCCGTTAGCGATGTTGTTTAGTGTGGCATACCCTTAACTGTTGCTGTTTCTTCCTCGACTACTTGTTGGAGCCTTGCAACTTTGAAAATAGCACTCCTGTTGTCTTACTAACAAAGGGTATAATTTTTAGATGGCTTGATAAAAATCCTTTGCAATTGCCTAGTTTGCAGACCCCCAAAAGGGATATTTTTTCAATCCTAGCTGAGAAACAATTACTTTTTCAAACCTGTACACTTGCTTTGTCTCCTTAATTGAAGTGATAAATGTCATTAGGAGTTTTAAGTGTTATACACATGATTTACTGGCAATTAAAGACTTTTTTGGAATAAAAAAAATGTTGTCAACTATGTTTTTTGTACATTGAAAAAAATATAAACTTGACAAAACGTATTCACAATATATATATGTTTTTGCTTCGTCTTTTTTATTATGACATTCTGTGGCAAAACTGCCATATCCTGAATACAATTTTTTGCAATTCAAGTGTGGACTGAATAAATTCTGTACAAGTTTGGAATCCCTTTTATTTATTTTGATTTTATGCTGGTAATGCATCACATTGCTCGGGGTGCAGTTGTTTTCGCTGAGAAATTGAATGGTCTACAATCATGGAAGATTCTGCATGTAGAAAAAAGTGTTTGACAAGCACTACTTTATTATACATGCACTGGCACTTCTGACTAGAATTTTTTTTAACCCCTTAATGACCGAGCCAATTTTTTCATATCTGACCACTGTCATTTATGAGATTATAGTTCTGGAACACTTCAACAGAATCCACTGATTCTGAGAGATTTTTTTTGTGACATATAGTACTTCATGTTAGTGGTAGAATTTCTTCAATATGAATTGTGTTTTTTTTATGAAATTGCTGAAATTTGGAAAAAATGTTGAAAACTTAGCAATTTTTAAACTTTTAATTTTTGTGCCCTTAAATCAGAGCGTTGCATCACACAAAATGGTTAATAAATAAAATTTTTCACATGAAAACTTTACGTCAGCACAATTTTGGAAACATAATTTTTTGTTAGAATGTTATAAGGGTTAAAAGTTGACCAGAAAATTCTCATTTTTCTAGCAAAATTTATAAAACCATTTTTTAAAGGAGTTTTGGGGTCAATAATACAGAAAATACCCAAAAGTAACACAATTCTAAAAACTGCAACCCTCAAACTGCTCAAAATCACATTCAAGAAGTTTATTAAACCTAAAGGTGCTTCACGCGAACTAAAGCAATGTGGAAGGAAAAAATGAACCTTTTACTTTTTTGCCAAAACATTAACTTTAGACCCAAACTTTATTTTCACAAGTATATCAGGAGAAAATGGACCACAAAATTTGTTGTACAATTTCTCCTGAGTATGCTGATACGTGGGGGAAAGCCACTGTTTGGGTGCATGGCAGAGCTCAGAAGGGAGGGAGCACTGTTTTTTGACTTTTTGAATGCAAAATTGGCTGGAATCAATGGCGAGTGCCATGTCGCGTTTGGAGACCCCCTGCTGTACCTAAACAGTGGAAACCCTCCAATTCTAACTCCAGGTCTAACACAGCCCTTACCCCAACCCTAACTTCAACACACCCTTAACACTAGTTCCAACTCTAACCACAACTATAACCCCAACAAAACCCTAACCCTAACCACAGCGCTAGCACCAAAATCACCTTAACCCCATCACCACAACCTTAACCCCAACAGTAACCCCAACACAACCATAACCCCAACACAGCCCTAACCCCCAACACAACACTAATCCCAACAAAACCTTAACCCTTGCCCAACCCTAACCCTAGCCCCAACCCCAACCCTAGCCCCACCCATTTTCCTAGCACAACCCTAACCCTAGCTTTATGCCCAACACTTACCCTAGCCTTAGCCCCAAACCTAAGCCTAGCCCAAACCCTTTCACTAGCCCAACCCTAAACCTAGCCCAACCCTAACTCCAGCCCAACCTTAACCCTAGCTCTAACCCGAACACTAACCCTAACCCTAGCACCAAACCTAACCTTAACTATAAAGAATGAAAAAAATGTTTTTTATAATTTTTAACTAACTAAGGGGGTAAAGAAGGGGTGGTTTGATTTACTTTTTTTTATTTTGATCACTGACTAGGGGTCTATCACAGTGATCAAATTGAACCAATAGGAAAAATCTCATATTTGTGCTATAGTTGCACCGAAAAAATCAGAACTCATCCATTTTTTTCTGGATGAAAATAGGATTATTTTTATTTTTAAACAGTACACTGATATGAACTTGGCCAAAACAATGGTTACTGTTTCCCTTCTTTAAGACTGGACCAGAAACTGAAATCTATAATACGGCGCACATAACTGCAGCAGCCAATTATTAAGTTCCACAGCTTCTACTGAGAGTGATACTCCAGCAATTCTATAGATAATGAGCTTAAATTGGCGAGTGTAGCCACCACTTGATTCTAACTAGAAATCTCAGAGGCTCATTCTTCATGTGAGGTTATCTCAGATGCCCCATCTTCATTTGAGGCCTTATCAGTGGCCCATTCTTCATGTGAGGACTTCTCAGAGGTCTATTTTTTATGTGAGGACTTCTCAGAGTTCCAATCTTTATGTATGGACTTCTCAAAGGTCCATTCTTCAAATGAGAACTTCTCAGATGCCCATTCTTTTAGTGAGGCCTTCTCACATGCCCATTCTTCATGTGAGGCCTTCTCAGAGGCCCAATCTTCATGTGAGGTCTTCTGTTAGGCCCAATCTTCATGTGAGGTTTTCTCAGGGGCCCATTCTTTATGTGAGGACTTCTCAGAGGCCTATTCTCAATGGTCAGATCCCAACTAATTAAAAAGTTCTCATCTATAGTATGCATAAATAATAAAGGGCTTTTCCCAACATTAAAACTACACTATTTAACTGTAATTGGATTTTTTTCCCTACTTCTTGTCTGATGACGCTCTGTTTGAGAATCAAAGTGCATGCTGGCATGCTCAAACAAAACATCATTGGGGCAGAGGCTTTGACATAAGAACATTTTTTTAAACAAGTTTGAGAATGAGGGATAGTGTGGTGGGGTCTGTATGCAAATAATGTATTTTTCTGCGTGTGTGTGAATTTTTTGGATAACTGGTTTAGTAATGGAGGTGTGTGATAGATGCCTCTCCATTACTAACCCCTGGGCTTGTTGCCAGCTGACCCTACACAGCTAACATCAACCTCCAAAAATATAACCCGAATTGCCACCTCATCAGGGCAATCAGGAAAAGACAGGCAAAACTTCAAAATTTATGCATCTAATGGATACACCAGTTCTGAGGTGGCAGCGGGCTGATATTTTTAGGTTGGGAAGTGGAAAATATCAATGAACGGATGCAGGGGTAGCATTTATGTACATGTAATCGAAGTACATGTATCAAAGTATGCCTCAGTTAAACATGGTGAATCTAACACGCATCTCTATTCTCTTCATACAGGTATTTAATCTCTGCACCGAATCCTGCATGCTATCAGCTACAGCTTTCATTTTATCCAGCAAACTTAATGGTATTTAATCTCTGCTCCGAATCCTGCATGCTATCAGCTACAGCTTTCATTTTATCCAACAAACTTAATGGTATTTAATCTCTTCACCGAATCCTGCATGCTGTCAGCTACAGCTTTCATTTTATCCAGCAAACTTAATGGTATATACCTATTTCAACTTACTCTGCTTGTAACCTTATGCTGTGAGATCAAATAACTTTTTCAAAGTGGTTTATGACCCATGTTGGCTTGGACATTTGTTAATCTGCCCACTACATTTATTGTGTCCTGCTGTTTCAACTTAGTTTGATAGCTAATGAGAGAAAAAAAAGGAAGAGATCTAAGCCTCCTATATATTGAGACATAGTCTTGGGAAGCATTTATGCAGGGGTAGCATTTATGTACATGTAATCGAAGTACATGTATCAAAGTATGCCGCAGTTAAACATGGATGAATCTAACACACATCTTCTATTCTCTTCATACAGGTATTTAATCTCTGCACCGCATCCTGCATGCTATCAGCTACAGCTTTCATTTTATCCAGCAAACTTAATGGTATATACCTACTTCAACTTACTCTGCTTGTACAGTTACACTGTGAGGTCAAATAACTTTTTCAAAGTGGTTTATGACCCATATTGGCTTGATACAGGAAAGATGTATGACCCATGTTAGCTTGGATATTTGTTTATCTGCCCACTACATAAATTGTGTCCTGCTGTGTCAAGTTAGTTTGATTGCTAATGAGTAAAGATGAGTGACTTCGCCTCCGGGAGGGTCGAGTCGGGTTTCGGACCACCCGACTTTCACAAAAGTCGAGTCGAACGAAATCGTCCGACTAACGGAAAAAGTCGAAGGTCCGACTGAAACACAAAACCCAATGCAAGTCAATGGGGAAGCAAAGTCTGCAGGGAGTGGAGACAGTAAACACACCTACAGTGCCCATTTCAATGCCAACGACATCAATTCTTATTACTTAAGCTTGTCAACCTTAATTTACTTTACAATAATTGTTACGCATTGAAAACTGGGGGTTATTTGGCTAAAGTTGTGTGGGGGGCAGAGCTGGCTCAAGGTTTTTGTGGGTCCCGGGCGAAAGAGTCTCAGTGGGCCCCATGGATGATGCTCCAGTGTATGATGGGCCTAAATAATGCTTCATACAAATTGGGCACCATATATAATGCTCCAGTGTATAATGGGCCTCGTATATGATGCTCCAGTGTACGATGGGCCCCATTTAAAATGCTCCAGTGTATGATGGGCCCCATGGATGATGCTCCAGTGTATGATGGGCCTATATAATGCTCCATATAAAATGGGCCCCATTTATAATGCTCCAGTGTATAATGGGCCCCGTATATGATTCTCCAGTGTATGATCGGCCCCATTTATAATGCTCCAGTGTATGATGGGCCCCATGGATGATGCTCCAGTGTATGATGGGCCTATATAATGCTCCATATATAATGGGCCCCATTTATAATGCTCCAGTGTATAATGGGCCCCATATATGATGCTCCAGTGTATGATGGACCCCATTTATAAAGCTCCAGAGTATGATGGGAAACATGGATGATGCTCCAGTGTATGATGGGCCTATATAATGCTCCATATATAATGGGCCCCATTTAAAATGCTCCAGTGTATAATGGGCCCCATATATGATGCTCCAGTGTATGATGGGCCCCATTTATAATGCTCCAGTGTATGATGGGCCCCATGGATGATGCTCCAGTGTGTGATGGGCCTATTTAATGCTTCATATATAATGGACCCCATATGATGCTTCAGTATATGATGGGCCCCATGGATGATGCTCCAGTGTATGATGGGCCTATATCATGCTCCATATATAATGGGCCCCATTTATAATGCTCCACTGTATAATGGGCCCCGTATATGATGCTTCAGTGTATGATGGGCCCCATTTATAATGCTCAAGTGTATAATGGGCCCTATCTATGATGCTCAAGTGTATGATGGTCCCCACATATAATTCTCCAGTGTATAATACTCCCAATATATTGCTCCAAACATTAAAAAAAATGATATGCCTTTCCTCGCTGGGCACTGCTCTTCTCTGGACTCATCAGCGTTGCCATCTTCCAGCTCTCTGCACTTGGACTGTTCAGGCAGAGGGCGTACAGACGTGACGTCATCGCGCTCTCTGACCTGAATGTCACTTTCAGGAAACGCGGAAGACGTCACAGCGGTGGAGCAGGGAGAGGTAAGTACTGGGGGCACCTGGTGCACCCGGGCAAGTGCTGGGGCCCTGAGCTAGCAAGGGGGCCCACATGTGGGCGACCGCACTGGCACAGGGCCCCTCATAGTACGCCGGTGTCTCTGACGGTGAGTGGGCCCCCCACTGTCAGAGACATCGGCGTACAATGAGGGGCCTTGTGCCAGTGCCGTCGCTCACGAGTGGCACACTGCACCTGCTCAAGGCTCCGGCACTTGCCCGGGTGCACCAGGTGCTGACCCCAGTCCTGGGGGAGGGGAAAGCCTAGTTAGGGAGGTGGAAAAACTGTCATATGTTGAGGTGTAGGCTGGACGTTCAGCAGCTGCAAATGGAGGAATTGTAGAAGTCGAAGGAAGAGGAGGACAAAACGAGCCATTTTGCTGGCAACCTATGTGTCATCAGGGGAAGGTAGGTGGTACAAAATCCTTTGAAACCCAGGCATGGTTCATTTTTATGAAGGTGAGATCACCAACATTTTGGGTCGACAGCCAAGTCCTTCTTTCTGTCAGGATTGATTCAGCAGCACTGAAGACTAGTGTTGAGCATTCCGATACCGCAAGTATCGGGTATCGGCCGATATTCGCTGTATCGGAATTCCGATACTTAGTTCCGATATTTTTCCTATATCGTATACCGGAATCGGAAGTTCCCATAATTCTTTGAGAGGCACTGTGATTTTAGTCAGCCAATGAGGAATCCTATGAAGTGTGGGCACATCCTGTACTGCTGCGGTCATCTTAACTAATGGCATGGCTGTGATTGGCTGCTGAAATGATGTCAGAATGCACTATAAAAGGCGCCGCCGCCATTTTAGCGTCACTGTGCTGTGAACTCAGTTAGGGACAGAACGCTGTTCTGCTGACTTTGAGGGACAGTTAGACATTGCGATTTTGTGTACTGTGCTTTAGGCAGGCTAGTTTACCAACCGCTGTGTAAAGCTTCCTTTTGCCAGTGTTGTTTTAACAGCTCTGTGCAAGGTGTGTGTGTGAGAGTGCAGGTGACGCTGCAGTTTGCTCTGCATCCACCGCTGTTTGAAGGCATCTGCACGTGTCACTCACAGACTCTTTTTTTTATTTTATTTTATGGAATTGGTGCAGCTCCATTCAATTGAAATTAACAGTGATCTATTAGTGTGACGCGCTTCCATCCGTATACAATACATTGGTTGCAAACACTATAGAAGTACAGAAAGGAGCCTTTCACAGATAGTGAACAGTTGTGTTTCAGTGTTCACTGCAGTCTGTGAGGTTTTGATTTTTTGAGTGCAGATCACGCTCCAGTTAGTTCTTCAACCACTGCTGGTTGTAGTCTGCTGAGCATGTATCACTGCCTCATCCTTCACATTTTTCTCTAATTGGTGCTGCTCCATTATATTTGAAAAAAATCTAATCTATTAGTGTGACGCGCTTCCATCCGTATACAATACATTGGTTGCAAACACTATAGAAGTACAGAAAGGAGCCTTTCACAGATAGTGAACAGTTGTGTTTCAGTGTTCACTGCAGTCTGTGAGGTTTTGATTTTTTGAGTGCAGATCACGCTCCAGTTAGTTCTTCAACCACTGCTGGTTGTAGTCTGCTGAGCGTGTGTCACTGCCTCATCCTTCACATTTTTCTCTAATTGGTGCTGCTCCATTATATTTGAAAAAAATCTAATCTATTAGGCCTCTTTCACATTTCCGGCGGGCGCCTGGCGGCGCCCCCGGCATTTTGCCGCAGCGCCGCATCTGAAAATCTGATGCGCCGCATGCGGCTTTTTTCGCATTGACATGCATTAGCGCCGGATGGCGCCGCATGTCAATGCGTTGCATGCGGTTTTGTCCAGATGCGGCGCAAATGTACATTGCGGCGTCCGGAAAAAACGCTGCATGTAACGTTTTTTGTTTTTGCCGGATGGTTTCTTATCTCTCCAAGCATCAGAAACCATCCGGCAAAAAACCGCATTTTGGCCGCCGGAAGTGTGAAAGGTTTTCACATGCGGCGCTGCGGCAAAATGCCGGGGGCGCCGTCAGGCGCCCGCCGGAAATGTGAAAGAGGCCTAGTGTGACGCGCTTCCATCCGTATACAATACATTGGTTGCAAACACTATAGAAGTACAGAAAGGAGCCTTTCACAGATAGTGAACAGTTGTGTTTCAGTGTTCACTGCAGTCTGTGAGGTTTTGATTTTTTGAGTGCAGATCACGCTCCAGTTAGTTCTTCAACCACTGCTGGTTGTAGTCTGCTGAGCGTGTGTCACTGCCTCATCCTTCACATTTTTCTCTAATTGGTGCTGCTCCATTATATTTGAAAAAAATCTAATCTATTAGTGTGACGCGCTTCCATCCGTATACAATACATTGGTTGCAAACACTATAGAAGTACATAAAGGGGCCTTTCACAGCTACTGAACAGTTGTCTGCAGTGTTCACTGTAGTCTGTGAGCTTTTCATTTTTTGAGTGCAGATTACGCTCCAGTTAGTTCTTCAACCACTGCTGGTTGTAGTCTGCTGAGCGTGTGTCACTGCTTCATCCTTCACATTTTTCTCTAATTGGTGCTGCTCCATTATATTTGAAAAAAATCTAATCTATTAGTGTGACGCGCTTCCATCCGTATACAATACATTGGTTGCAAACACTATAGAAGTACACAAAGGGGCCTTTCACAGCTACTGAACAGTTGTCTGCAGTGTTCACTGTAGTCTGTGAGCTTTTCATTTTTTGAGTGCAGATTACCCTCCAGTTAGTTCTTCAACCACTGCTGGTTGTAGTCTGCTGAGCGTGTGTCACTGCCTCATCCTTCACATTTTTCTCTAATTGGTGCTGCTCCATTATATTTGAAAAAAATCTAATCTATTAGTGTGACGCGCTTCCATCCGTATACAATACATTGGTTGCAAACACTATAGAAGTACACAAAGGGGCCTTTCACAGCTACTGAACAGTTGTCTGCAGTGTTCACTGCAGTCTCTGAGGAATAACCACACTTAGGCCTTATAACTTTTCTGACTTTCTTTATCAATCTACCAAGATGAAGAAGGCAGGGAGTAAGGCACGTGGTCGTGGCCGTGGAGTTTCAGCAGGGAGAGGACGTGGGGATTCTGTGGCTGCTGCCGCACCCAGTGACACAGCATCCACCAGTTTTCCCCGTGAGCGTTCCTTTATGCGCACTTTTGTAGGAGATCGGCGTACCCCCCTGCTGCGGGAAGAACAAATTGAAGCCGTTGTTGGTTGGATGGCAGCCAATGCATCAACTTCAATTGCTTCCACCTCCTCTCAGGACCACAGCACTGTTGAACAACCATCTGTCTCTTCACCGCCTGCCAAATTGCCCAGGCAGTCAGAGAGCTCTGTAAAGGAGCCAGCTGAGTCTCTGCTTCTGTTCTCAGAATCTGTTGGCTTGCAAACAGGGGCCCAGCCAAGCAGCATTCTGGAATGTGAAGAAGAGGCAGTATGCAGTGATTCGCAACAGCTGTGTCTCTCTGAATCTGAAGAGGCGGGTGAGCCAGTGCCGATGGTCAGCACACCGCAGAACGCATCTGATGATGATGAGACTCAGGTGCCAATTTCTGTTGAGCATGGTGCTGGCCAGACCACCCAACAGCATCAGGTGTTGGAAGAGGGTGGTGGAGATGATGAGATCCAAGACCCAACATGGCGTGAGGAACAGGAAGGTGGTGGTAGCAGCTCTGAGGAAGAGATTGCCCCAACGGTCCAAACAGTAGGGAGAGGTAGGCTGCAGATTCGGTTGCCTGTAGCCTCCAGTTTGGTACCCGTTCGTAGCAGTTCTCTTCCAACAGCCAAAACGGGCGCTCCCAGGACTTGCACTGCGTGGTCCTTTTTTGACACACTTGCAGATGATATTTGCTATGTCAAATGCAAGCTGTGTAATCAAAAAGTAAAAAGAGGTAAAAGTGTCAGTAACCTTAATACCACAAATATGTGGAAACATGTGCGGACAAAGCACGTGGTTGAGTTACAAAGACACACTGGAGATGTAGGCCAACCTACAGCAGCACCTACATCTTCAGCTCGTGTTGGAGCCTCTTCCTCCAGCTCACACACAGCTGGTTCGGCTTCCTCACAGGATCGCCATGGAAGAACCTCTGTCACTGTTGTCCAGAGACCCAGTGTTATTCCACCCACAGCTGCAAGTTCCCTGTCATCCTCACACTCCCAGGCCACAAAACAGCCATCGGTAGCACAGGCATGGGATAAAAGACGGCCATACTCGGCAAACCATCCATGAGCACAGGCTCTGAATGCTGGCATTGCAAAACTCCTGTTCCTTGAAATGCTGTCATTCAGGCTGGTGGAGACTGACAGTTTCCGTAACTTAATGGCATTGGCAGTCCCACAATACAATGTGCCCAGCCGATTTTATTTCAGCAGGCAAGCCGTCCCTGGTCTGCAAAAGCATGTTGAGGGAAAAATTAAACATGCGCTACTAAACGCCGTCAGTAGCAAGGTCCACCTGACCACCGATGCGTGGACCAGTACCCATGGCCAGGGACGATACCTTTCCCTCACTGCCCATTGGGTCAATGTTGTGGAGCCGGGTACAGATCTTGCGAGTGGCGCTGTACGTGTTCTGCCAACTCCAAGGATTGCAGGAATCAAGTCTGTCCACATTGACTCCTCCTCCTACTCCAGTTCCTCAGAATCATCGCTGCAGGAGCCGTCACGGTCTACCTCCACATGGACCCGTGAACGCTTACCTGTTGCGACCGATATGAGCACAGCCGTGGCCAAACGTCAACAGGCCATCCTGAAATTAATTTCCATTGGGAATCGAAGCCACACAGCGCAGGAGCTATGGAATGCCATCAAGCAGGAGAGCGACGTGTGTTTTTTGCCAGCGAATCTCCAGCCAGGCTTGGTAGTGTGTGACAATGGCCGAAATCTGGTGGCAGCTCTGGGCCTTGGCAACCTCACTCACATACCATGTCTGGCACATGTGCTCAACTTGGTCGTGCAGAGTTTTTTGAGGGACAATCCGGATCTTGATGCACTGCTGCACAAGGTCCGCCTAGAGTGCGCTCACTTGCGACGTTCCAGCATGGCCAGATCGCGCATTGCAGCTCTGCAACGCAGATTTCGCCTTCCTGAACATCGCATCATATGTGACGTACCCACCAGGTGGAATTCCACGTTACATATGTTGGAGCGGTTGTGTGAGCAGCAGCCAGCAGTAATGGAGTATCAGCTGCATCAGGCGCAATCAACTCGCAATTTGCGCCGTTCACACTTCACCACTACTGAGTGGGTCTCTATGAAGGACATCTGCCACGTTTTGCGTGCGTTTGATGAGTCAACGCGGATCGCGAGTGCAGATGATGCACTAGTCAGCCTTACTGTCCCCTTATCTGCCTGCTTCAAAAGACACTGCAAGCACTAAGGGATGAGGTTTTGGAAGAGGTAGAGGATGAGGAGTCACAAATTCCATCACCTTCTGGACAGTCAGCGCAACGTGGTTCCTCACAAAGGGCTGGGCAGGGCTCACTTTGTGAGGAGGATGAGGAGGAGTCAATGGAGGAGGAAGACATCACTCCAGAGGGAGGTACACAACGCTCTAGTCAGTATGTAGAGCGAGGGTGGGGTGATGCAGAGCAGGCAGAGATGACGCCTCTTGCAGGGGACAGCGTTTCTTGGCCAGTTGGGAGTCTGCAGCACATGGTTGATTTCATGCTGCAGTGCCTGAGAAACGACCGCCGCATCGCCCACATTCTCACCACGTCTGATTATTGGGTGTACACCCTCCTAGACCCTCGCTACCGGGACAACTTACAAAGCTCTCATCACACCGTTGAACCGGGAGCGTAAAATGCGGGAGTACCAAGACACACTGGTGCAATCCATAATGTTCTCCATTCCAGCCGAGAGCACTGCTGCTGCTACTGCTTTACAAAGCAGCTCTGTGCGTCGAGGCAGTGGAGACAGCTCTGGAACAAGAGGGAGCACAAGCAGCGCCTCTGCACATGGCAAGACCAGTATGTTCCAAATGTGGCGAAGTTTTGTGGCAGCGCCACAAATGTCTACACCATCCGAGACGGCTCCAGTCAGCAGGAGGCAACGTTTCCGTAAGATGGTGACAGACTACATGTCTTTCCCTCTCAGTGTACTCCCAGATGGCTCTTCCCATTCAAGTTTTGGGTCTCTAAGCTGGATACATGGCCAGAGCTTAGCCAGTATGCATTGGAGGTGCTGGCTTGCCCTGCTGCCAGTGTATTATCGGAGCGCGTCTTTAGTGCTGCAGGTGGTGTACTAACAGACCGTCGCATGCGACTATCCTCCGATAATGTAGACCGGCTTTCTTTTCTGAAAATGAACAAGGCATGGATCTCGCCAGAATTTGTCTGTCCGTTTTCAGATTAAATAACTGGTTCGCAACGTTATCCATGTCTCCTGTTATGTTCATCTTTCTACCACCTGAACTCTACTCCCTGGGCTACAACACTGCCAGTTGCTGCTCAGAAGTGTCGTGTCCACAGACCAATACACTTGCTCCTGTGTTACTGGAGTTCAGTAACGCCAGCTGTTCCCCTGCTGTGTGTCCGGCAAGAAGTCTCCTGTTCCCTACACATGCACAGAAAAACCCATGTCGAACATGCTCCAAATAGGGAAGAGCCGTCACCCTGATTGTTATGCTTAAAACAGGAAATTGTGAAGTTTTCCAGGCCTAGAATGATACATTTTTATAACAAATATGGACAAATAATAATTTGTCATCACAGCGCATATCTGCACATGTCTATTAGAAATGGTAACAAAAACTAAAACATAGTGTTCACTTTTTGAAATTAATGCATAAAAGTACATTTCATACTTATCAATTAATGCTTTTTAAGGAACTTTATCTGTACCTGTAAGATAATGCAGTCAATGGATGTACGAATCATAAAATCCTCATCATCATCATCACGAGTTTTATTTATGACAGACATTATAAAATACACATACTGATGCCAACTGTAACTTCACACACCATATATGAAATGGCCAGCATCTAAACCTGGTAATAATGTGCAATAATAAATTATTACATCTAGAAAGTGCATCATGCATTCTGACAATAGGTAGTTATACCTGAAAGTGCTGTTGAAACAACCACAACAGATATAAATTAATAATGGTATATAGGTATCACAGTGCATAGTTACTCATGGACAATGTCGATGTAATACTGTACCTCAATAAAGTCAGCGTCAACCATTATGCTTGTTAGTCTTGTAGATTGTTAAAGAGGGAACTGTCTTTTTTGTTGGTCATAGGTGGAGTATTAGACAGTAAATGATTACTGCTGTCGTATTTTTGGCGTCCCTAGGGCACAATAACGCTGCGTAACGTCACATTTTATAGAGAGTCATCTAATAGACACACGCTACCCTACCCTACGCGTGACAGTAGGAAGGTAGTGTTGACGGATAAAGCCTTGCGCAACCAGACATGCTTTTACCCTCTTCAACACTGTACAAGCAAAAAATGCATGATTGCAGCCGCAGACTTTATTGACGTACAGTATAACATCGCCATTACCCATCAGAGGCTGTCCACTGTCTGATACAGACATAGAATATACCTTTGCTATCCGTAGCTTTTGTTTCACCTACACTTGCAGGCACACACTTAAATTGTGACAATGCATTATGTTTTTTTAAATGGTTATTTTTTATCGTACATTATTGTGTCATCACATTGATGAGTCCATGCTGGACATGTCATACATGCTGTACAAAGTAACGATTTTATTAACTTAAATAATTGAAATGTCTGTGACTGTCACATCTAAATTGCAATGATGATGATGAGTGACTACTACAAAATCCATTGTCTTCACTATGTTATGGTTTAACATAGCGTTCCTTAAGCATTATTCATAAATACAAAAATGGACTTTTATTCTTAAATTTACAACACTATATTTTGTAACCAATTTTTTGGGTGGTGTGTTGTTCCATTTCTTGTTGGCATGTGCATATATGCGTTTATATTTGCAGTGTCTTTATTTTATTCTTGAAGTTAGGAAACATGTGTATCTTCGTACCGTGTTAGCCAGTAGATAGAAAAATATTTAGACTTGAGAGTCCGCAGTGGTTGATACCTTTTAATGGATAACTGAAAAGATGGTAACAAATTGCAAGCTTTCGAGGCTACTCACGTCTCTTCATCAGGCAAAGACTAAAACAAAAAATGAAGAATCACATATTTCTATACACAACAGGACACAGGAATAGTGCAATAGGTAAGACAAGTAAGTGACGTGTAGCAGAACTGTCATTATGACAGAGGGATGAACATAAATATTGGAACAGTTCCTAGATAAGGATAGAAAGTTTTATTGCCCTCTGATTGGGGTCTGGTTTTGTGTTTTCATGCCCCTGGAAGGGCAGAGACGCAGATTCCTTAATTGATATAGAATGACATAAATCCGTGTGATCTATTCAT
Source organism: Oophaga sylvatica (assembly GCA_033576555.1). Lineage (NCBI taxonomy): Eukaryota > Metazoa > Chordata > Amphibia > Anura > Dendrobatidae > Oophaga > Oophaga sylvatica. The sequence continues at coordinate 70,091 of JARQOD010002341.1, forward strand.
TCCATCACTAACAGTGTCAAAGGTCATGATGAGCTTATATTCTGAAACCTTTGTATCTTTCTCATATTTGAAGTTATATTTTAATACCAGTAATTCCATATCCATCATGCTATGACCGGGCATACAAAAGTGTTTTGCCACAGGTAAATCCATTATTTTTTCTCTTATTGTGTGGCGCTGATAATTCATCCTTGTTCTCATTTTTTGGCCGGTCTCCCCTCACTTGTCCCTCCCTCACTTGTCTTACCTATTCCTGTGTCCTGTTGTGTGTAGAAATATGTGATTCTTCATTTTTTGTTTTAGTCTTAGCCTGATGAAGAGACCTGAGTAGTCTCGAAAGCTTGGAATTTGTTACCATCTTTTCAGTTAGCCATTAAACGGTATCAACCACTGAGGACTCTCAAGTATAAATATTTTTCTATTCTTGGAATTGAAATTCATCATTTTATTGTCCTAGTAAAACTTCATTTATTCTTGTTTGAAGTACATACATTTGCAATGGCCACGCAACAAGGCAATAACTCAATATTTTATTTCAAAACCCTCCTTGACCCTGGACTTCAACACCGCCAGTTGCTGCTCAGAAGTGTTAGATGCACAGATGAAAACAATCGCTGATGTGTTTGTGGGGTTCAGTAACGCCTGCTGTTCCCCTGCTGTGTGTCTGGCAAAAATTACTGCTGCTAACTACAACTTCAACTTCAAACATCTCATACTAGGCCTCTGCCTACACCCTCCTTGACCCTGGGCTTCAACACCGCCAGTTGCTGCTGAGAAGTGTTAGATGCACAGATGAAAACAATCGCTGATGTGTTTGTGGGGTTCAGTAATGCCTGCTGTTCCCCTGCTGTGTGTCTGGCAAAAATTACTGCTGCTAACTACAAATTCAACTTCAAACATCTCATACTAGGCCTCTGCCTACACCCTCCTTGACCCTGGGCTTCAACACTACCAGTTGCTGCTCAGAAGTGTTAGATGCACAGATGAAAACAATCGCTGATGTGTTTGTGGGGTTCAGTAATGCCTGCTGTTCCCCTGCTGTGTGTCTGGCAAAAATTACTGCTGCTAACTACAACTTCAACTTCAAACATCTCATACTAGGCCTCTGCCTACACCCTCCTTGACCCTGGGCTTCAACACCGCCAGTTGCTGCTCAGAAGTGTTAGATGCACAGATGAAAACAATCGCTGATGTGTTTGTGGGGTTCAGTAACGCCTGCTGTTCCCCTGCTGTGTGTCTGGCAAAAATTACTGCTGCTAACTACAACTTCAACTTCAAACATCTCATACTAGGCCTCTGCCTACACCCTCCTTGACCCTGGGCTTCAACACCGCCAGTTGCTGCTCAGAAGTGTTAGATGCACAGATGAAAACAATCGCTGATGTGTTTGTGGGGTTCAGTAATGCCTGCTGTTCCCCTGCTGTGTGTCTGGCAAAAATTACTGCTGCTAACTACAAATTCAACTTCAAACATCTCATACTAGGCCTCTGCCTACACCCTCCTTGACCCTGGGCTTCAACACCGCCAGTTGCTGCTCAGAAGTGTTAGATGCACAGATGAAAACAATCGCTGATGTGTTTGTGGGGTTCAGTAACGCCTGCTGTTCCCCTGCTGTGTGTCCGGCAAAAATTACTGCTAGCTACCTAATCATGGTGAAAAAAACATGACATGTCAAAGTGTCTAGTGCTATACATAGATATGAGGCTACACCCTGATTTCTAAGCTGTAAACATTTGAAACGTCAGCTTTAAAACCATAAAATGATTAGTCTTTGTCACAAATCTGTAACAAAATAATTGTGACATATTATTACAGATATGCACATGTCGAAAACAAATGCAAAAACAAAAGCCTACTTATGCTATAGGATACTGATGGTCAACCTTGTCACTCCATAGCTTAGACAAATCCAACTCACATCATGACTCAAATGCTGCAATGTTGGAAGTGCATAATGTGGGTTGAACTTTGACAACTGCTGCAGTGCGAAGGTTATACTTCAGTGTTCTTGCCTTTTAAATAAAAGCATACAAGTAAATATAATAATCCAATGTTGATTAAGGGACATGATGTACACCTGTAATATTGTGCAAACAATGCATGTAGGAACAGTCCTCTTCAACATTACTTATATTTGTGTAATTTTAAAAAATACATATTTAATTAGAAAGTTAGCAGCCCATATCATAAAGGTCCTTCATGTAAACATGATAATCGCTAACAAAAATCATGCATTACCTTGTTAAAGTCAATAGTGCATAGTCACAATAGCAAAATATATACCTGTAAGTGGTGCTGAAAGAACGACAACTGATAGAATAGGTGAATGATATCTATTTATCAGACTGAATAGCGACACCTGTACAATGTTGATATAATACTGTACCTTAACAAAACAGCTGTGTCACACCTCACACTCATTTTTCTTGTAGCTTGTTATGTAATAGGGCACATGCGTGCATGTTTCATCATAGGTGCATGTTTACTGAGTAAAGCAGTCATGACAACGCCTTTGTGTTGTCGGTACGCTTGCGATGATGAACGATGCGCACCGTGAATGTTAGTCTGCGTCATAAGACGTACAGACGCTCCAATACCCAACGCGTCACAGCAGCAAGCCAGTCTGTGCGTCCAAACAAAGGCGCAACCATACATGCACGTAACCTTTTATAAAGCTATATATAAAAAAAGGATGTAGTAGTAACGCACACTTTATTGAGGTACAGTATTACATCGCCATTCACCATCTGTGACTCTGCAGTCTCATCTATATATACCTTATCTATCCGTTGTCATGCTTGCAAGTCCACAGTCAGGCATAAATATCTGTTTTCACTATGCACTATGCACTTTTTAAATTTTTGGTTTGTTAATATAAATGATTGGCACTAGTGTTGAGCGATACTGCTCGATATCTAAAAATATCGTATCGAAATGATATTGCCGATATCACTAAATATCGTCAATATCCGATTCTGATACCGGAAGTCCCATGTAAGTCTATGGGAACAAAATATCGCAAAAAAAAAAACCCTTTCTTTCGTTGTAAACACAAAATATACACACATAGAATACATATATATATATATATATATATATACATGTCATTGTGACATATATATATATATACATATATTTATAGTTTATACACTTCTACATAGTAAAATAGACTCTGATTCAATTGCCGGGTAAAGCCGTGACATACCCCATAGAAGTCGACGGGCTCGGTGCCGAGTACCCCAAAAACCTCTGGCTCTGTGCGACTCAACTTGGGCGTCACGAACAGGATTCTGTAGCTCGCTATAAGCGAGTCCTGTGTGCCTGAATTGAACTGGTTTTGTGCTTGAGAATTGCTAAAATCATCAGAGAATGTATTTGCCATTTTTCCGCCATATCTGCGTTACGACGAGGCACTGGTGAAGAAGAAGGGCGTGCTCTTCATGGGTGTACACTCACTCAGTGACGCGAAAACGATGGCTCTAAATGGTACTGCAATGTAAGATCGTGCCCCACAGCTCTTCAGTTCCGCCTCCTCATCCTCCTCAGTGGGCGAAACTAACACGAAGGTCCCGCCTCCCTACAAAAGAGGGGCACTCTCCAGATGCTAATGACACATGTGACTTGGCAGAGATGGCTAATGGACACGAGCAGAAGTGTGAAGGGATGGAGCAGTCAGAGCTCTCCCCCCACGGAAGCGACCCGATCGCCACGGAACCACCATTGGGCACCTGGCCTGGAAACCCTCCTACGCTGCAAGAAGCGGAGGATACCCTAAGAGGCCTGGCCCGGCACCGGGAGGAGGTCGCCAGGATGGAAGCCAGCTGGCGTGCCCTAAAACTAAACTTGGAGCGGCGCCAATCCCTCTTACCTGAAGTGTCTGTACCGGAAGGTGAGGCACCCGTTCTAGTAGAGGAGCCCTTGCAATGTGATCCGGTTGACGTTGTCGCAGTGGAGGCACCCGTTCGTGCAAAAAACGCTGCACCGGCAGCACCCCAGATCCCGCTGTCTGCCCCCGTCGCTGAGACAGAAGAAGCGACACCCATCCTCATGGAGGAGGCCGCGCAGGCACCAGAGCACTACCTGCCTGTACCGGAGCCCCGACTGTCATCTGTTCCAGAGTCGGCTGCTTCCTCCGCAGGTGAGCGCCGCCAAGACTGGAGGGCGCCAGGAGAGCTGCCGCAAACCGGACACTGTAAGCTGGCATTTGATGGTGGAGACATGGAGCAGCTGGTGGAGGAGAATTACAACCGGCGTCAGGAGGAAGAGTGGAGACGTTGGGAGCGGGAAGCAGAGCGACAAAGGGAGCAGCGAGAATCCCAAAAACTTCGCCAACTCAGCTGGAGAAGGACCGGGCAGATAAGGACCGGATGAGAAAGGATAAAGGAACCCTGAGGGAGCCGCAGCGTAAGGGTGCAGTACGGAGCTTTAAATTGAAAGGTGGTTGGGGCTTCATCCAGGAGCCTGGACTTTATTTAGAAGTTTTTGTGAACCGGCGGGACGTGGAGGCTCACCTCCCAGAAGGACACCCGGGGAGGGACCTGTTGCCAGGAGACTTGGTGACTTACACCCGACACTGGGGTTACAATGGATGGTACGCCCTAAATGTTACCAGGTGCGACCCCTACTCCCCAGAGTGTCAGGAACCTGTGAGACCCTCGGAGCCTTCAGCCTCCCACATCCAGGCCTCTGCAAAAGTGCCCACCCCACGCCGTAATTCTCCCCAGACTCCCTCAGTGGTCTCCTCAGAAGCCCCAGCTATGGACATGATAAGTATAGCTGGCCCGTACCCGGCGCCTGTTAGGCCCCCTGGGGTTCGTTCAGTCCGGGACATAGGGTTCCAGACCGGAGGGAGATGAAAGAGGTGGCCACACAGACCCAGATAGCGGGTCACGACTTGACTGTACAGGCCACACGACGTCATCAGGTCCTGGTGGTCCTTGGTGCCTCGGATGTTTGGCAAGCATCAGAAGAGTACCAGGTGGTACCTGGAACACCCCTGCCAAAGAATTATAAATAACCCGGACAGGGTCCCTGTATGTAAATAGTTAAATTGTTTATGTACCCGGACGGTGAATGTTCATAAAAAAGTTTTTTAATTTAATAAAAAAAAAAAACACAGTTTTCATTACTTTTATTACAGTCTCATCCTGCGACGCCATCGATCTCCTGTAAAAAAATGAAAAAAAAAATATATATATATACCACCTGTCCGACGCAGTCCATAGTAACGAGTGTCCCACGACGATCCAGCTCTGCTACATCAGAATGACAGGCAGAGCCTGTCATCCCGGCGCAGCACAGCTGATTACCTGCTTCCCCGGTGGTGACGTCATCGGACTGACTGCTTTACGGCCGGGATTACCCAGCAGTCACTGCAGTTATCGCGAAAAACTGCATGTGACCACCAGGGAGAAGATAATGGCGGCCATCAAGCAGTCCAGGACGTGACCGCCGGAGATCTTCTGCCATGTAAGTGCCGCTGACTCCTGACAGACCCGACCGACGGACACTCACAGTGATAGTGACAAATCCGATTCCGGTATTCGATAAGACGAAAATATCGAAACGAATTATCGAACGGCCGATACAGCTAATATCGGCCGATACCCGATATTTGAAGTATCGTATCGCTCAACACTAATTGGCACATATTATCAGTATTACATGATGGAAATTTTAGATATTTTTAAAAAAATTTTAGTGATATTATTCACCAAATGTAAAGTTTTATGAATGTCAAAGATAACTTGTAATGCTGATTATGTTTTTAAGTCAGCCATTCATTGTCTACACAATAAAAATGGTGTACATACTGTTACTTAGCCATCATTAATGGATTCTTATATGTACTTGTATGCTTTTATTTTAAACCGTATAGCAGATTATTTAACCTATTTTAATTGTGGTTTGCATTGCTTTTCATCATGTTAATGTATGCGTTTATGTTTGTAAATTATTAATTTACATATATTTTTTTAAGTAAAATCATCATCTTATGGTACTAAAGGTTAGATTTCTCTTGTTTGGAGTATAGACATTTTTAATTGACACGTAACAAGGAAAATACTTGATATAGTATTTAAACATCCTCCTTGACCCTAGCTCCAACACCCCCAGTTGTTGCTCGGAAGTGCTGTTAGCACAGTCAACACTTGCTCCTGTGTTACTGGGGTTCAGTAATGTCAGCTGTTCCCCTGCTGTGTGTACGGCAAAAAGTCCTGCTGCCTCCACCCTGTTGTCTTCTCATCCCTGGGCTACAACACCGCCAGTTGTTGCTCGGAAGTGCTGTTAGCACAGTCAACACTTGCTCCTGTGTTACTGGGGTTCAGTAATGTCAGCTGTTCCCCTGCTGTGTGAACGGCAAAAAGTCCTGCTGCCTCCACCATGTTCTCTTCTCATCCCGGGCTTCAAACACCGCCAGTTGTTGCTCGGAAGTGCTGTTAGCACAGTCAACACTTGCTCCTGTGTTTTTCTGGGGTTCAGTAATGTCAGCTGTTCCCCTGCTGTGTGAACGGCAAAAAGTCCTGCTGCTTCCACCATGTTCTCTTCTCATCCCTGGGCTTCAACACCGCCAGTTGTTGCTCGGAAGTGCTGTTAGCACAGTCAACACTTGCTCCTGTGTTACTGGGGTTCAGTAATGTCAGCTGTTCCCCTGCTGTATGTACGGCAAAAAGTCCTGCTGCCTCCACCATGTTCTCTTCTCATCCCTGGGCTACAACACCACCAGTTGTTGCTCGGAAGTGCTGTTAGCACAGTCAACACTTGCTCCTGTGTTACTGGGTTCAGTAATGTCAGCTGGTCCCCTGCTGTGTGAACGGCAAAAAGTCTTGCTGCCTCCACCATGTTCTCTTCTCATCCCTGGGCTACAACACTGCCAGTTGTTGCTCGGAAGTGCTGTTAGCACAGTCAACACTTGCTCCTGTGTTACTGGGGTTCAGTAATGTCAGCTGTTCCCCTGCTGTGTGAACGGCAAAAAGTCCTGCTGCCTCCACCATGTTCTCTTCTCATCCCTGGGCTTCAACACCGCCAGTTGTTGCTCGGAAGTGCTGTTAGCACAGTCAACACTTGCTCCTGTGTTTACTGGGGTTCAGTAGTGTCAGCTGTTCCCCTGCTGTGTGTACGACAAAAAGTCCTGCTTCCTCCACCATGTTCTCTTCTCATCCCTGGGCTACAACACCGCCAGTTGTTGCTCGGAAGTGCTGTTAGCACAGTCAACACTTGCTCCTGTGTTACTGAGGTTCAGTAATGTCAGCTGTTCCCCTGCTGTGTGTACGGCAAAAAGTCCTGCTGCCTCCACCCTATTGTCTTCTCATCCCTGGGCTACAACACCGCCAGCTGTTGCTCGTCAGTGCTGTTAGCACAGTCAACACTTGCTCCTGTGTTACTGGGGTTCAGTAATGTCAGCTGTTCCCCTGCTGTGTGAACGGCAAAAAGTCCTGCTGCCTCCACCATGTTCTCTTCTCATCCCTGGGCTTCAACACCGCCAGTTGTTGCTTGGAAGTGCTGTTAGCACAGTCAACACTTGCTCCTGTGTTACTGGGGTTCAGTAATGTCAGCTGTTCCCCTGCTGTGTGTACGGCAAAAAGTCCTGCTGCCTCCACCCTGTTGTCTTCTCATCCCTGGGCTACAACACCGCCAGTTGTTGCTCGGAAGTGCTGTTAGCACAGTCAACACTTGCTCCTGTGTTACTGGGGTTCAGTAATGTCAGCTGTTCCCCTGCTGTGTGAACGCAAAAATTTTCTGCGCCTCCCCAGTTTCTTTATCCCAGGGGTTCAACCCGCCAGCTTTTGTCAAGTGCTGTTGCACAGTCAACACTTGCTCTGTGTTACTGGGGTTCAGTTGTAGTGTTCCCCGCGTGTGTCGGCCAAAAAATCTGCGCTCCACCCTGTTTTCTTCTCATCCCTGGGTACAACACTGCCAGTTGTTGCCGGAAGTCCGTTTCACAGCAAAATTGCCCCCCTTTTTTACTGGGGTTTAGTAATTCGCTGTTCCCTGCTGTTTTGAACGGCAAAAAGTCCCCGTGCCTCCACCTGTTCTCTTCCATCCCGGGCCACAACCCGCCCGTTGTTGCTCGGAAAAATGCTGTTAGCACAGTCAACACTTTCCCGGGGTTCTGGGGGCAGTAATGTAGCGGGTTCCCTGCTGTGTAACGGGAAAAAGCCCCGCTTGTCCACCATGTTCTCTTCTCATCCCCCGGGGTTAACACGCCAGTTGTTGCCCAAAGTGTGTTAGCACAGTAACACTTCTCCTGTGTTACTGGGGGTTTAGTAAGTCGTGGCCCCCGCGGTGTAGGCAAAAGTCTGCTGCCTCCACCTGTTCTCTTCTCTCCTGGGGACAACACCGCATTTTTGCTCGGAAGTGCGTTAGCCAGTCAACACTTGCTCCTGTGTTTCGGGGTTCAGTAATGTCAGTGGTCCCCTGCTGTGTGAACGGCAAAAAAATCTTTCTGCCTCCACCCTGTTTTTCTTTCATCCCCGGCTCAACACCGCCTTGTGCTCGGAAGTGCTGTTAGCACAGTCAACACTTGCTCCGTGTTACGGGGTTCAGTAAAAGTCGCTGTTCCCCCCCCTTTTGGGCCAAAAAAATCCCGCTGCCCCCACCCTTTCTCTTCTCATCCCTGGGCTTCAACACCGAGTTGTTGCTCGGGAAATGCGTTAGCACAGTAAACCTTTCTCCCGTGTTCTGGGGTTTGTAAGTCAGTGTTCCCCTGCTGGTGTACGGGGAAAAAAGTCCCGCTGCCTCCCCCATGTTTCTTCTCATCCCTGGGCTCAACACCGCCAGTTGTTGTGGGAAATGCGTTAGCCAGTCCCAAAACTTGCTCCTGTGTTATGGGGTTTATAATGTCAGCTTTTTTTCCCCCGCGTGTGACGGCAAAAAAACCCCGCTGCCCCCCTGTTTTTTCTCATCCTGGGCTTCAACACCGCCCGTTTTTGTCGGAAGTGCTGTTGCACAGTCAACACTTGTTTGGGTTTTATGGGGGTTTATAATGTAAATGTTCCCTCTGTGTGACGGCAAAAAAGTCTTTTCTTCTCCCCATGTTTTTTCATCCCCGGGCTTTAAAAACCGCCAGTTGTTTCTCGGAAATGTGTTGCCAGTCAAAATTTTCTCCTTTTCGGGGGGTTTGTTGCGCTGTTCCCCTGCTGGGGTGAACGGCAAAAGTCCCCCCTTCCCCCACCCTGTTCTTTTCTCCCCCGGGGTTCAACACCG
>JARQOD010002342.1:0-79282 GCA_033576555.1 Oophaga sylvatica
AATCACAGCAATCCCACAACCAAGATGGCTACGTTATTACAGTGACATGCAGGTAATCCCCGCATTCTTATTGGCTATGTAACAGGTGCCAAAAATGTGGGGCGGTGATTCAAGTTTTACATAGAGCAATCCCCGCATGCTCAATAGGGGGTGGGGATTTGTGTTTTTCAACTTGAGGACAGCCTATTACTCGCCAAGTAACAAGTACATTCGAGCACTGTGATACTCCATTGATAACCGAGGATCACCGAGCACGTTCACTCATCCCTAGTAGCCATGTATCAAGATATTTGACAAGTTATGGATTGCTACATATGAACAGGATCAGAACCAATAACTATATAGAAATGCATCCTTTGAACCACCAAAAGTACAGAAATACATCAGAAGAGTAATAACATTGTAGAAATATAGCATCACAACCACCATCAGTACAAGAATACATTTTAAATTTAAAAAGCCAGTAAAAAATCATCTTTAAATTCAGAAACCATCATACTAAATATGTAACTTTTTCTATTTTGAATCTATCATGGCAAAAATATCTATTTTATGTTTCAGAACCTTGTACTGCAAAGGAAAATAGCATGGATGAAAATAATATTCAGCTAAAGTTTTTAGGCGAAAAAAAAAAGTACCTTACACATGGAGACCAAATAGAATTCAATTGCATTTTTGGATATGAAGCTCTTCCTGAAACTCAGATGAGAATTACTTGCGAACATGGAAAGTTGGAATATCCAAAATGCCTAAGAAAAGGTAAGTTATGGAACATAGGAATGTGCAAGTTCTAACATTAATTCAATTAAATAAGGCTAGTTTCACATCAGCATCGTTGTGCGCTGCTCATCGTGCGCAATTAAAAATGCGTGCAACAACGCTTGCAAGCGCATGGTTTTTTAACGCATCAATGTACACATAACAACAAAAAACGCAGTGTTTGCATTCGTTATAAAGCGTTTTTGCATGCTTTGCGTTTTTTAGGTGCATGCTTTCTCAAAGTGTCACATTTCACAGGAGGAAAATCCTTGAAACAGACTCCACCAATGGGACACCAGTGGGCGAGTGTCATGGGACTTCTTTATATAGACCCTGTTAAAGCTGAATTCATCAGATTTTGCTGCTGTTTCCTGTGTCACCATGGATCTGCGTTGGGAGAGTTTTGGCTTCAACTTGAATCTGGACATCGCGCTGGCTCTGGCTTTTGCATTTGCTTGCCAGCAACAAAGGGAGAGAGAGAGACAGCAAAGACTGCAGCGGCGTCGTTTTTGGAGACATCCTATTATTGAACTCCAGGAGAGCCGTGGAGCATACCACACCCTCTTCAGCAAGCTCCAGGCAAACCAGTTGAAATTTAATGACTATACCAGATGTCCCAAGAAAGCTTCATGTATTTGCTTGGTCGTGTTGAAGGAGCCATCCGGAAATAGGACACACAGCTCCGTCGTGCCATTCCTCCTGAAGAACGGCTCCTGGTCACATTACGGTACATAATATTTAAAAACCAATGCGTGCATAATTGTTTTTGTTCTGCCATTTACTAAAATCCTGCAGAATTATTGTTATGCCATGTACATCAATTTTTTTCATGTCAGTGTTTTGCCAAAGCCTAGACAATTGCAACTTTTCTTCCTCTGTTTTGCAGATTCCTGGCTTCTGGCGAGACCTTATCTTCACTCCACTTCCAGTACCGGCTTGGAATCTTCACCATGTCGGGAATAGTTGCGGACACCTGCCGGGCTTTGTGGGATGTTCTCTGTCCTGAATTTATGCCCCTGCCCACTGCGGAAAAGTGGATTGAAATATCTGAACAATTCTTGACATTCTGCAATGTCCCCAACTGTTTGGGAGCAGTGGATTGGAAACACATCAGGATAACCAAACCCGCAAAAAGTGAATCAGAGTACTATAATTATAAAAAGTACTTTTCTACAGTACTCATGGCCATTGTGGATGCAGACTGTGGTTTTGTTGCGGTGGACATTGGGGCATTTGGCCGGGGCAATGACTCCCAGACTTTTAAGAACTCGGACATGGGCCGTAGGTTGTATGGCAACCATTTTAATTTCCCCCTGCCACGGCATCTTCCCCACACCGAAGGTCCGCCACTGCCATTTCTAATGGTTGGGGATGAGTCATTTCAAATGTGCCAGAACCTGCTGAAACCCTACTCCAGCCGGGACTTGGACCACACAAGAAAAATATTTAATTACAGACTCACAATGGCACGAAGAACTGTAGAGTGTGCCTTTGGGATTCTTGTGTCCAGATGGCGCATTCTCGGCACAGCCATTAATCTTAAACTTGAAACAGTGGATGAGGTGGTGAAAGCCTGTGTGGTTCTTCACAATTTTGTTATAGCTAAAGAGCGCCCTAACTTTGAACTAGAAGAACCAGCTGCCAACCCATTGCCTAATTTCACTCAGCACTCTCTCAGGTCATCAGTTGAAGTTGGCCAAATGAGGGACCAATTTGTGCATACTTTATATCAGATGTGGGATGTGTGGCATGGCAAGATCAAATGGTGTAAAAAAATTTTTATTGTGTGTATGTTAATAAAAAAACAGTTTTGATATCTGTACCGAGTGCACTCTGTCTTTATACACTCCAATGCAATAATCACCTGCCCGGTGTCCCAGTGAAGTCAGGATGCTGTGTTTTGTGCATCCTGACTTTGCTAGGACTCCTTACCAGGTGAATCTACAGTCATGGCCAAAAGTTTTGAGAATGACACAAATATTAATTTTTACAAAGTCTACTGCTTCACTTTTTCTAATGGCAATTTGCATATACTCCAGAATGTTATAAAGAGTGATCAGCTTAACAGCAATTACTTGCAAAGTCAATATTTGGCTAGAAAATGAACTTTATCCCCCAAAACACATTTCAACATCATTGCAGCCCTGCCTTAAAAGGACCAGCTAACCTCTTTTCAGTGATTGCTCCATTAACACAGGTGTGGGTGTTGATGAGGACATGGCTGGAGATCAATCTGTCATGATTAAGTAAGAATGACACCACTGGACACTTTAAAAGGAGGCTGGTGCTTGGCATCATTGTTTCTCATCTGTTAACCATGGTTATCTCTAAAGAAACACATGCAGTCATCATTGCAATGCACAAAAATGGCCTAACAGGGAAGAGTATCGCAGCTAGAAAGATTGCACCTCAGTCAACAATCTATCGCATCATCAAGAACTTCAAGGAGAGAGGTTCCATTGTTGCCAAAAAGGCTTCAGTGCGCCCAAGAAAGACCAGCAAGCACCAGGACTGTCTCTTAAAAGTGTTTCAACTGCGGGATCGGGCTACCAGCAGTGCAGAGCTTGCTCAGGAATGGCAGCAGGCAGGTGTGAGTGCATCTGCATGCACTGTGAGGTGGAGACTCTTGGAGGAAGGCCTGGTCTCAAGGAGGGCAGCAAAGAAGCCACTTCTCTCCAGAAAAAACATCATGGACAGACTGATATTCTGCAAAAGGTACAGGCAGTGGACTGCTGAGGACTGGGGTGAAGTTATTTTCTCTGATGAATCCCCTTTTCGATTGTTTGGGACATCAGGAAAACGCCTCATTCGGAGAAGACAAGGTGAGCGCTACCACCAGTCTTGTCTCATGCCAACTGTTAAGCATCCTGAAACCATTCATGTGTGGGGTTGCTTCTCAGCCAAGGGAATCGGCTCTCTCACAATCTTGCCTAAAAACACAGCCATGAATAAAGAATGGTACCAGAATGTCCTCCAAGAGAAACTTCTCCCAACCCTCCAAGAGCAGTTTAGCGATCAACAATGCCTTTTCCAGCATGATGGAGCACCTTGCCATAAAGCAAAGGTGATAACTAAATGGCTCAGGGAACAAAACATAAAGATTTTGGGTCCATGGCCTGGAAACTCCCCAGATCTTAATCCCATTGAGAACTTGTGGTCAATCATCAAGAGACGGGTGGACAAACAAAAACCTAAAAATTCTGACAAAATGAAAGCATTGATTGTGCAAGAATGGACTGCTATCAGTCAGGATTTGGTCCAGAAGTTGATTGAGAGCATGCCAGGGAGAATTGCAGAGGTCCTGAAGAAGAAGGGTCAACACTGCAAATATTGACTTGCTGCATTAACTCATTCTAACTGTCAATATAAGCTTTTGTTACTCATATGTTTGCAATTATTATATTTCTGTCTGTGATAAAAACATCTGTCAAACACACATAAAAACCAGAGGGCAGCAGATCATGTGAAAATATAATATTTGTGTCATTCTCAAATCTTTTGACCATGACTGTACAGAGAAAAGTTGTATGACCTTCATCATCTCTCAAGTCTGTGTTCAAGCAGATTGCAGCGACAGGGGAGATACAACTAATATTTTTCACCTGTCCTGATGTTACAAATAGTGATTTTGGGATGCACTAGCATCCTTCTCTCTTTATGACACCTGACCATATGAGTATAAATATTAGTTGTAGTTTCTCCACTGTGGCTAAGCATGCACGCAGACTGGAGAGATGATAAAGTATATGCAACTTCTACAATCCCCTGGCATGGTGTCATGCTGAAGTGAGGATGCCAAAAAAAAGCATCCTGACTTCAGAATTTAATGACACCTGCGCAGGTGAATACACATTTGAGTTAACCACCAGCATCTCTCCAGTCTGCATGCAATAGATGATGCAGACTGAATCGACGCTGCAGATGACAACTTATAGGTATATTAGAAGAAGAGGGGGGTGCTCACTATGAGTATATACGGTGCTCTGGAGAACAATCAAATATAGAATATAATAAACTCCGGCACACGAAAAAAAGAGTCACTTCTTTATTAAAGCAAGATTGATATCCAAGTATAAGGTGAATTCATCGGGTGAGATAAATCAAAGGAAAAATACATCCAGGTACAAACAATTTGTCATCGACGTTTCGGCATAAGGATGCCTTTATCAAGGTGTACCTCTGCCAGGACGCTGTCTGAGCCTGCTGATTTGGGGCGCCCCACATACTCATGGAAATCAAATCAGCAGGCTCAGACAGCGTCCTGGCAGAGGTACACCTTGATAAAGGCATCCTTATGCCGAAACGTCGATGACAAATTGTTTGTACCTGGATGTATTTTTCCTTTGATTTATCTCACCCGGATGAATTCACCTTATACTTGGATATCAATCTTGCTTTAATAAAGAAGTGACTCTTTTTTTCGTGTGCCGGAGTTTATTATATTCTAAACTTATAGGTATAGTCACCTGGTCATGTGTGCTAAATAGTTATGATACCAGGCCAGGGTATTGTAGATATGACGTGCATTTTCTCCATCATCTCCTCAGTCTATTTGCCACAGACTGAATAGATGATGTGGTTACTTCCAAGGTATATCTACAATCCCCTGGCCTTGTGTCACAAAGAGTGAAATGTTGATGGGCAAAACAAACTATCCTCAATTCACTCTTTATGATACCTGGCAAGGTGAGAATAGATATACCTTGCACTCCCCACCATCCTCTATTCAGTCTACCAATATTTGTAGACTGAAGAGACAGGTGGTGAAAATACAAGTCATATATTTTGTGTTTTTGACAACACATAGCTCGAGGACTGACACAAGAAGCATGTGTCGGTACTGGAGCTATGTGGGGGCAAAAATCACAAAGTGTACGGCGCAGTGTGTGTACGGCGCTGTGTGTGTAGGTGGCGAAAGACACAATTAAACCAAACAGTTGGGGAAAAACAAAATAACATTTATTTTCAAGCAAACAAACAAAAAAATTACCTGGAGCGCCGTTTGGGGCAAGATGGTGAGAACTTGGGGGTGTGGAGGGACGAGGAATGACTTAAGGAAGACGACGAAGGGGTTCGAGGGGAAGGGGCGACGAAAGTTGTGAGAGAAGGCAGCGGGTCAGACACAGTGGGAGGTGAGGGGGCAGGGAGAACAAAAGTTTTACATTTTTTCTGCATTCTGCGGGCAGTCTTTGTGCTCTCCTTGGACCTCATGGAGCTGGGGGACCTCCGTGAGCTGGGGGACCTCCAGGAACTGGGGACCTCTGGGAGCTGGGGGACCTCCTGCCAGGGTCCGTGGTCCCGAATACTGAGTGTGGGTCCCCAGCTGCTGCTCGGTGGTGGTGGCGATCTGGAGGTGGAGGTGGAGAAGGTCCAAAGCAGGGGTGGAGGTGGATGAGGTTCAAGCAGGGGTAGAGGTCCATGCAGGAGTGGAGGATGTCCAAAAAGGAGCAGCGCTTGGCATGGTGGTGGCAGGGGAGTGTCCAGCTGCACTGGGATATGCTGTTGTGTACTGGTGTCCAGCATGGCTTGGAATGCTGGTGGCCGTGCAGTGGTATGCAGCAGAAGTCAGTAGTGAGGTGGTGGCACAGGTGGAAAAGGCACCACTGGCTGCTGCACATACCGACTCTGCTGCATAGCCTGCATGTAAAAAGTGTTGCCGGCCTGCATCACAGTCAGCTGGAGCTCAGTACTAAGGTATTCCGCTAAGCCCCGTTCAATGTGATGAAAAAAATGGTGCGCTTGTCTGTTGAGGTTGGCTTCCAGATGGTCAAGGCGATGCTCAACAGACTGGAAGCGTGTTTCGATTAGGGTAAAACCGCTTTCCAGTCTGACGCTCAGCGCCTTGAGGCCATTCTGAAAAACCATGCTCAAGTGAATGAACTCGGGCATGAGATTCCTGTCGGAGGCCTTCTGCCGCTGGCGGGAAGTGCCCGCAAAACCAGTGGCAGAGACCTGGGACAGGTGAACACCTGATGGACCAGCTTTCTTGTCTCCAGCTGTCTGTGTTGCCGACCCACAAGCTGTTTCTTGGCTGGTGGATGGCTGGGACGGGTCCGAGGCAGCTCGCTGAAGGACCGCTCCAGGACCAGGTTGCAGGGTACTGCTCCAGGTGCTGTGAAAAGAAAAGAAAAACATTAGAATCATGCATTTACAATAGTCAAAGTGCCAACTTCTGTGGAATAGAAAAACACAGAATACAACACAATACATACAATAACAAAATACTTACGATCTGGTGGCAAAGACCAGTCTAAGGAAGACCAACGCCCGATGATAACGATATTTTTGGTGGTCCTTACTGCAGCACCACTGGCAACCCGGTTCTCCTGCCTCAGGTCCCTGTTGAAGCGGTCCTTCATCGAGCGCCAACGGGTTCTGACCTTGTTCACTGTGGAAAAAAAAAATTAAACAATGCACTGTAGGCTGGGATAAACAAATGTGTGTGATCCCGGTCAAGGTCACTGTCGCATCACACAGCATTGAAATACTTACGAAATTCCTTGCGGACCCGGGGAGAGGCGTTGTCCCTGCCATCCATCAACGCTGCGGCCACCTCATTCCAGAGCCGCCAGATCACCACGTTGTCACAGTGCGGTGGATCACGGCTGTCCCACAACGGGACTCGCTCCTGGACTAACTGTATGACAGCTTTATTGTCCATGGCAAGTTCCTCATCCCATTGTGGAGCCTAGAAAAGAAAGCAAAACATTAATCTTGGAAAGATTTGGAAATGTAAAAGATGGAAAACAAGACAAGAAGCAAGATTCAGAATAGAATCAAGATTGAATAGGAAAAACAGACAAGAAAAAAGTCAGGGGAAAAAAAAGAGTACAATCTGTCAGTCTATACTTACAGGCCGTCTCCCCGCCTCACAAGGACTGGCTGTTCCCGCTCTTCCTCCGCTGCCGTGGACGATGAGGTCTGAAAAAGAAAAAAAAATTATTTGCCACATGTGTACATGCAACAGCAAATACTTACCAATCAGTAGGGAAGGAAGGTACTCACTTCACCCTCTGCTTGGGACAGTTCACCAAGGGCCGGCTGGTATTCCTCTCCAGAAGACATGCTGCAATAAAAAAAGAGACATTAGTACATAATAAATTGAGAAAAAAGGAGAGACAGGCATTAGGTTTTTATACTCACATTATCCCAGTTGTTCAAAGCTCCTTGTGTAGCTGGCTCTGTCTGTAGCAGGCTGTAGAGTAGTGGACTGACAGTGCCAACACATTCTTTTAATACACTACCCCAAACAATGTTTCTTTGTGTAGGCGGTGGTTTAAACCAGAGTCTAGACATGTGTAATCTTTTACAACACATGCGTACTAAAAAGCTGACGTACGCATGTCCGTGCGCATGCCAGCTACTCCATAGACTGTAATGTGTTGTTTTGGCGCATTCTGTGCGCAAAGCGAACGCATGCATCTTTTTAATGACATTGGGCGGACCAAAAAATGCAACATGTTGCATCGTGCACGCCGAGGCGCTCACCTCGAAATAAAGCATGCGCACGAAAATGCTGATGATCGCATGCAAACGCTAAACCATACACCCGCCATGTTAAACATAGGGGCACATGACGCATGCGATCGGATGAGCACGATGCGCTGCGCTAAAAAACGCTAATGTGAAACCAGCCTAAAGTGTTTCTAGAGTGATAACAGGAAGGAATAATTTAAGTGAGAGATCAATGGCATGAGGGTGAGGAAGATGGTTATTTTTTTAGGAGCTCCAGGCTGGAGCTGTTTACTTACAATTAGGGATGAGAGAACGTGGTCTGTGATACTCGAATATTACTACAGTATCTGGGTGTTCAGACGTGCTCTGCACTCGGCGAACATTAACCGGTGGTCGTATTTGAAGCTCGAATCCCCACTAAGCATATTTGATGCCTGTTGCACAGCCAATAAACATGCTGCGATTGCCTGCCAGTGACTGTAATGCAGCAGCGATCTTGGTAGTGGCATTACTGTGATTGACTAGCCAATGACCTCATAGAAAGTTACAAAAAGTACAGGCACCGCCACGCTTGGCATACATTGCACAGCTCAGGGAAAGGACTTATTTGAGGGAGATAGTGCTTGTCCAGACCAGCGTTGAACATGTTTTCTAAATTCAATTAGTCATCCATAGAGTATTATGAGTATATGCTTCCTGTTACATTTTGGTGGTAAATAACACTCCAAAAAAGTGTTCAAACTTTTTTATGGATTCAATTAGTCATCCATAGATAATTACATGTTTTCTGTTAAATGTTGGTATTATAAAACAGTCAAGAAAAGGGTTAAAAAAAATCTGGATTCAATTAGTCATTCATAGAGTATTACATGCTCTGTGGTACATTTTGGTGATATATAACACTCTAAAAAATCCTTGAAAAAAATTATTGATTCAATTAATCATCCACAGAGTATTACGTGCATTCTGTTAAATTTTGGTGGTATATAATACTCTAAATTTTTTTGTGCATTTATTTATTCATCCATAGAATCAAAGAAGATGGAGGGAAGCTGTATGCCATAAAAACAAAATTTTATTGCGACAAAAGTTTTCAGAACAATTAAATAGAGATGAGCGCTTTCCCTTTTTTAGAGTGAGGTCGGGTTTCATGAAACCCGACCTTCGCAAAAGTCGGGTCGAGCGAAATCAGCCGACTATCGAACAAAGTCTGTGGGTCGACCTAAACACGAAACCCAATGCAAGTCAATGGGGAAGCAAAGTCGGTAGGGAGTGGAGGACAGTAAACACACCTACAGTGCCCATTTGAATGGCAACAACATCAATCATTATTACTTAAGCTTGGCAAACCGTAATTTAGTTTATAATAATGGTTGCGCATTGAAAAATGGTGGTTATTTGGCTCAACTTGTGGGGGGGTATTGATGGCTCCCGGTTTTCGTGGGCCCCGGGCCAAAGAGTGTCAGTGGGCCCCTTTAACACATACCACAATTCATGATGCTCCTATACGGCACAGAAATATAGGTATAGTACAATGACAAATACTTCACTTCTTACATGACATGACTGATATCTGTTAAAATCTACAATAGCTCCAAAAACGGACATTATATTCCTCCATACAATATTATGGACACCACATAGTGTGCCATACAGAATAATGAGCCCCATATATTGCTCCATACATAATTGGTCCCATATAATGTTCCATACAGTATATGATGAGCTCCACATACTTCTCCAGGATATGATAGTCCCCATATAATGTGCCATAAAGTATAGGACGGTCCCCATAGAGTAGAATGAGCCCCACATATTGCTCCATACAGTACAATGAGTCACATATAAAGCTCCACACAGTATATGATGGGCCCATATATTTCTCCATACAGTATGGGGTCCATATAATGCTCCATACAGAATAGGCCCCATATGATGCCCCATAAATAATAAACCCCATATGATTCTACAGTATATGATGGGCCACATGGATGATGCTCCAGTGTATGATGGGCCAAAATCATGCTCCATATATAATGGGCCCAATTATTCATTATCCAGTGTGTAATGGGCCACGTAAATGCTGCTCCAGTGTCTGATCTGCCCCATTAAGAATCCTCCAATACATAATGGGCCCCATGGATGATGCTCCATTGTCTTATGGGCCAAAAGAAAGCTCCATGTATAGTGGCCCCATTATTAATGTACCAGTGTATAATGGGCCCCAGAAATGCTGTCCTGTGTCTGATGTCCCCCATTTACAATACTCCTGTATATGATGGGCCCTATGGATGATGCTCCAGTGTCTTATGGGCCAAAAGAAAGCTCCATTATATAATGGGCCTAATTATTAATGTTCCAGTGTGTAATAGGCCACGTAAATGCTGTTCCTGTGTCTGATGTCCCCAATTAACATTATTCCAGTATATGATGGGCCCCATGGATGATGCTCCAGAGTTTCATGGGCCAAAAAAAAGCTCCATATATAATGGGCCCAATTATTAATGTTCCAGTGTGTAATGGGCCACGTAAATGCGGCTCCAGTGTGTGATCTGCCCCATTTAGAATCCTCCAATACATGATGGGCCCCATGGATGATGCTCCAGTGTCTTATGGGCCAAAAGAAAGCTCCATATAAAATGGGCCCCATTATTAATGTACCAGTGTATAATGAGCCCCGGAAATGTTGCTCCTGTGTCTGATGTCCCCCATTTATAATACTCCAGTATATGATGGGCCCCATGGATGATGCTCCAGTGTCTTAAGGGCCAAAAGAAAGCTCCATAGATAATGGGCCCAATTATTAATGTTCCAGTGTGTAATGGGCCACGTAAATGCTGCTCCAGTGTGTGATCTGCCCCATATACAATCCTCAAATACATGATGGGCCCCATGGATGATGCTCCAGTCTCTTATGGGCCAAAAGAATGCTCCATATATAATGGGCCCCATTATTAATGCACCAGTGTATGATGGGCCCCGGAAATGCTGCTCCTGTGTCTGATGTCCCCCATTTACAATACTCAAGTATATGATGGGCCCCATGGATGATTCTCCAGTGTCTTATGGGCCAAAAGAAAGCTCCATTATATAATGGGCCCAATTAATAATGTTCCAGTGTGTAATGGGCCACGTAAATGCTGCTCCAGTGTGTGATCTGCCCCATTTACATTTCTCCAATACATGATGGGCCCCATGGATGATGATCCAGTGTCTTATGGGCCAAAAGAAAGCTCCATAATAATGGGCCCAATTATTAATGTTCCAGTGTGTAATGGGCCACGTAAATGCTGCTCCAGTGTGTGATCTGCCCCATTTACATTTCTCCAATACATGATGGGCCCATGGTTGATGATCCAGTGTCTTACGGGCCAAAAGAAAGGTCCATATATAATGGGCCCAATTATTAATGTTCCAGTGTGTAATGGGCCACGTAAATGCTGCTCCAGTGTGTGATCTGCCCCATTTAGAATTCTCCAATACATGATGGGCCCCATTGATGATGCTCCAGTGTCTTATGGGCCAAAAGAAAGCTCCATATATAATGGACCCATTATTAATGTACCAGTGTATAATGGGCCCCGGAAATGCTGCTCCTGTGTTTGATGTCCCCCATTTACAATACTCCAGTATATGATGGGCCCCATGAATGATGCTCCAGTGTCTTATGGGCCAAAAGAAAGCTCCATATATAATGGGCCCCATTATTAATGTTCCAGTGTGTAATGGGCCACGTAAATTCTGCTCCAGTGTCTGATCTGCCCCATTTAGAATCCTCCAATGCATGATGGGCCCAATGGATGACGCTCCAGTGTCTTATGGGCCAAAAGAAAGCTCCATATATAACAGGCCCAATTATTAATGTTCCAGTGTGTAATGGGCCACTTAAATGCTGCTCCAGTGTGTGATCTACCCCATTTACAATCCTCCAATACATCATGGTCCCCATGGATGATGCCCCAGGGTCATATGGGCCAAAAGAAAGCTCCATATATAATGGGCCCAATTAATAATGTTCCAGTGTGTAATGGGCCACGAAAATGCTTCTCCAGTGTTTCATCTGCCCCATTTAGAATCCTCCAATACATGATGGGCCCCATGGATGACACTCCAGAGTCTTATGGGCCAAAAGGAAGCTCCATATATATTGGGCCCAATTATTAATGTTCCAGTGTGTAATGGGCCACGTTAATGCTGCTCCAGTGTGTGATCTGCCCCATTTACAATCCTCAAATACATGATGGGCCCCATGTATGATGCTCCAGTCTCTTATGGGGCAAAAGAATGCTCCATATATAATAGGCCACATTATTAATGATCCAGTGTAAAATGCTCCCCATATATTCCTCCAAACATTAGAAAAAATGAAATACCTCTCCTCGCTGTGCACTGCTCTACTCTGTACTCCTCAGCATCGCCATCTTACAGCTCTGTGCACTTTGACTGTTTAGGCAGAGGGAGTACAGACGTGACGTCATTGCGCTTTGTAACCTGAATGTTACTGTCAGGAAACACGGAAGACGTCACAACGGTGGAGCATGGACAGGTAAGTATTGCTAGTGCTGGGCCCTTAGCAAGCAGGGAGGGCTGACTCGTGGGGCACGTCACTGGCACAGGGCCCCTCATAGTACGCCTGTGTGTCTGACGGCGAGTGGGCCCATCCCACCGTCAGAGACAAATTTTTGTACTTTGAGGGGCCCTGTGCCAGTGCTGTCGCCCACGAGTCAGCCCCCCGCACCTGCTCAGAGAACTGGCACTTGACTGGGTGCGCCAGCAGCCCTGGGGGGGATTTGTAGGTTTTGTAGTCCGTCCACGCTTGCAAGTGTGTGGCACCCCAGGAGTTTGGTTGCCACAGTGACCTTGCCTCCCTCCAGGGGGGAGTGATGTCATGCCTGAAAGCAAGAAAGAATCCCTTTTACAGGTAACACAGCATACAACACCTTTCCTACTCCGGACCAGAAGGGGGAGATCCAACAACTGATTTCAGGAGAGCTCC
Organism: Oophaga sylvatica; assembly: GCA_033576555.1. Classification (NCBI taxonomy): domain Eukaryota; kingdom Metazoa; phylum Chordata; class Amphibia; order Anura; family Dendrobatidae; genus Oophaga; species Oophaga sylvatica. The sequence goes on from JARQOD010002342.1 coordinate 13,211, forward strand.
TCGAGAACATTCTGGCTGGGGAGGAGTTAGTGAGTGTGGCTGGAGGGACAAGAGAGGAGAGACGTGTGGAGGAAAGCTGGTGAAAAGAGGGGCTATAGAGAGCTCACCCCCAGGTCGGAGCGCCAGAAACCGGACCCCCGGAGTCCGTGGCTGAGTGGGTAAACTAAAGTCACAGCAGCAGAATCCAGAGGGCAGTAGACAGCAGGTTCTCTGCCCCAAATAATACTCTACTACACAGCAGAATATAGAAACATTCGACGAGCATCCAGCTCAAACAACAAGACAATAAGGCATGAGTATAAAAATATAAATTTTATTACACAATAATTACACAAAATATAAACAGTAAATGAAAAAATGAATGGGTATTGGAACAAGAAGAAATGCACCTAGAGTGTATCCCTGAACCGATTAAAGCACCATATAATTAACAAAGGATCCTAAAATTAGTAAATGAAGATCTGTATCATATACTATTCCCCAGACTGCAGTCATTGATATAATGAACTGACTGGTTGGTCTCGGTGTAAGTACACAGAGATCTAATAAGAAAGTCTATGCATGTAAAAACAAGTTTTACAAGGGGAAAAAAGTTCAAAAATGGTGCTCAGCACAATATTCAGGTATTACCCATAGTGACCTATGGGAAGTGCCAGGTTAATGCTAATCTGCTTACCCATGTAGGGAGGGATATGCTGCTAGTTGCGTGCCCCGACGCACGTTTCGCCCGTCAGGCTTCCTCGGGGGCAGTGTGGCTAAGCATGCTGCACAAAGTTATATACCCAGTTAGTCAGGTGAATCCAATGATGGAAAACAGCACAGCATGTGTGGCGCATGAGATCACCGACGCTGGAGCGACAGCCAGACCGCATCCGACCTTCCAATGGCGGCGGGGTCAAGCAAAATGCTTCCTGTGACGTCACCGACCCCGCCGCCATCTTGTGGAGGTCTTCTGCGAGTCACATCGCGCCAACCGTGATGCGCATGCGCTCCTGTGCGCGCCATCTTGGATTCTGGCAGACTTAAGGGAAAAAGCAATTCCTGTCTCCAGGTGGAGACAAGCAAAAGGTGCATAACATAGGGGAGTGTATACATCGAGAACATTGCGATAAGCCGCAGTTAATATTGATATAGGTATTGTAACAAGGGAAGCATGAGAAACATAAAATGCGGTCACATCTGAGATCATAATGTCACATAGCTCAATCTATGCAATAATTACATCCCCACATATGAACATAAATATGGTCACATCTGAGATCATAATATCGCACAGATCAAACTAATGCAAAAATAACGTCCCCACATATAAACATAAATCAATAATTCCTTAAAAAATTATATTATTGAAGTTTCTTCATGAAGGCCGCAACGCAAGTGTAGATGTCCCCTCCTGTTCAAATCGAATCCGACTGTATATATAGCCAGAAATTCAGAAGAATAGTTTCATATATATTCCCGAATCAGATAAGTCCATCATGAGCAGAAATGGGTATAAAGATACATATGCGAAAAAAGATAATAATGATGACTAGAAAAATAAGGAGAATAAAGGAAAAAATAGTTAAAATAAGCACACATTTAAAAAAACACAAAGAAATACGGACTGATATAAACAATTTATAGAAAACACGCAAAGGAGTTTTTCTCATTGAGTCCCTTAGGGGCCATAGTGTTCAGGGTGACAATCCATCGGCATTCCAGCTGCGCCAGGATGTGTTTGAGATCACCCCCTCTGGTTCCACACCGTACTCGATCAATACCGATAAACTTGAGGCCAGAGGGGCTACATCCATGCCGCAGTCTGAAATGTCGTGGTACAGTTTTTAAAGTGCTCACATCCTCAATCTCCTTAGCAGAAATTATATCCCTAATGTGCTCCCTAACTCGAACACGGAACTCACGAGAGGTGAGTCCCACATATTTCATGCCACACGGGCATGTGGCCAGATAAACGACATAAGAGGTGCTGCAGGATATATAGTGTCCAATGCGGTGGTGCCCACCCCCATCCGCTCCCTCAAAATTAACTGCACGGCAAATGTTCCGACAGGCCAGACAAGAGCCACAGGGATAACAACCTTGTCTCTGTACACCAGCACCAAAAATCGCCGGTGGACTGGCCACATAATGGCTTCTCACTAGTATGTCCTTAAGGTTTTGTGACCTCCGGGCCGTCATGAGGGGGCGTTCAGGAATTAGTTCCCTAAGCATGGGATCCGAACGAAGTATAGACCAATGTTTGGTCAAGATAGTCCTCATCTGAGGCCATTGATTATTATATGTAGAGATAAATCTGACAGGCTGACTGGACTCTCCTCTTATCCGACTAGTGCCCAATAGTTGATTGCGGGGTGTACTTTTGGCTCTAAGATATCCCCGCTTGACCGTGCGTTTACTATATCCTCGAACGTGAAATCTTCGAGATAGGTCCTTCGACATTCCCTCAAAAAATTCGTCAGTGGCACAAATGCGTTTCATTCTTAAGAATTGTCCCGTAGGTATAGCCTGAATAGTCGATGGTGTATGCGCCGATGTGGCATGCAATAGAGCATTGACCGACGTCTCCTTACGGAAGACGTCCGTCAATACAGTGCCATTCTCAGATACTGTGATATTAACATCCAAGAAATCGATACTCTTATGTGAATATTTATATGTCAATCTGATATTATAGTCATTCACATTTAGTGCCCCAATGAATTCATGAAGGCCAGTCTCAGGACCATGCCAAATAAAGAGAACATCATCGATGTATCTGTACCAACAAACCGCCCGAGAGGCAGCGTGCGCCCCACCACCAAATACCTCCCCCTCCCAGTAACCTAGGAAGAGGTTAGCATAGGACGGGGCGCACGCCGCCCCCATCGCGGTACCCCGCTTCTGTAGGTAAAATTTGTCTTTAAACGTGAAGAAGTTGTGCATCAGAATAAATTCCAACAACTCCATAATCAAGGCACGGAGAGGAGAGTCCATGTCAACCATGTCTAGAAAGAATTGTACAGCCCTTAGCCCGTCCACATGATTGATGCTGGTGTACAGAGACTCCACATCCGCTGCCACCATTATCATGTCATTGTCCAAGGTAAGACCATCAATCTTCCTCAGGACATCCGTTGTGTCTCTGACATAGGAGGGCAGCGTCTCCACAATAGGATGTAAGTAATATTCAATGAATTTACAGATGGGATCGCATAGCCCCCCTATGCCAGAGACAATAGGACGCCCCGGGGGTTCTACCGGGTCCTTATGGACCTTGGGGAGCAGATAGAGGGTGGGGACCACCGGACAAGACACTATCAGACCATCAAATACTTTCTTAGGTATTATACCTAATGTTAATGCTTCCTCCAAAATGTTGAAAATGGCCCTAGAAAATCCCATTACCGGATTGTTTGGGAGAAGGGTATATGCTTCCTTGTCCCTAAGTTGTTTAAATACCTCCCTCTCGTATTTATCCACCGGCCAGATCACCACATTCCCCCCTTATCTGCAGGTTTTATAACCACATCCCTAAGGGATCTTAGTTGTTTCAATGCCTTCCTTTGTGTATAGGTGAGGTTATTGCCTCTCCATTTATTGGGTATATTTTTAAATTCCTCCAAGACCAGTTTGTTAAAGATCTCAATCTGTGGGCATGGAGAGAAGGGGGGGAAGGTGGTAGATCTGGGGTAGATTGAAGTAGGGAAGGTACTTGATTTGATGGTAGCACTCTCCCTTTCAAGTTCCTCCAGGATGGTTAACGCTTCTTGTTCCTCTACAGAATTAAAGTCATGGTCACTCCTAGTTTTATAATGGAGTTTCCGGAGGATAATTTTCCTAAGGAAAAGCTGTAAGTCCTTCATGGCTGCAAAAAAATCAAATCTGTTAGTAGGAACAAACGTAAGGCCCAACTCCAGTACATCAATTTGCGTTTCAGTCAATATGTGATTCGACAAATTAATTACCTCTAGATTATTGGTCTTAGATTTCTTATCCCGTGACTGGGGAGGTGTCATCTTACGTTTGGTGTGGGCCCTACGTCTGTTCACTCCAGAGTGATTAAAGCCAATCCGTTCCCTATGGATGGTATCCACATGGCTACTGGAGGCTACACCTTCATCAGCTGATGACATGGAGGAAAATGAGTTCCTATGTGTTACTGGTGGGGGCCCTGGGGACCCTTCTTTCTTCTCCACTTATATACATAATTAGTTTTGAAATCAGATACGTCTCGTTGGTATTTTTTTGATTTAGATGTAACTATCTCCTTCTCCCATTTCTGAAATTCTCCTTCCAAATCCTTATTAAATTTCGTCTTTGCTTCAGTGGTCATTTTATCAAAAACCTGCGTCTGCTGTACGTCTATGTCGGTCTCAATTGTTTGTAGGGCACTGGCATTAGATCTAATGAGCAACTCCATAAAGCCCTTTGAACAGGTGGAAGCTATATCTTCCCAGTCCTTTCTAAATATGTCATCTTCGATACTAAATGAGGGGAACACCTGAACACGGAGCACCCTGGGGATTAACCCCTTGGCAAGATAACGCTCCAGAAAGGCTTTGTTCCACCAGAGGCGTGTTTTCTTATTGTATAAGTATTTCAATTTAGTTACAAGATCAACCGTTTCTTTGGAATCTAAAACCACAGCTTGTTCCTCACCAAACACTTCATCTAATTTATGAAGCCACGCTTTTTCACGGGCCTTTGAATCCATATGTTCTGGTAGTTTTGCTGTGAAAATACACAGAATACATATATTAATTAAACCACAACCATGGGTGATAAACAAATACATGGTCCAAAAATCAGGACAGAGCAACTACTGGCATAGCTGAATATAGAAACATTCCCCCCTTCTCTCTATGCCCACAGATTGAGATCTTTAACAAACTGGTCTTGGAGGAATTTAAAAATATACCCAATAAATGGAGAGGCAATAACCTCACCTATACACAAAGGGAGGCATTGAAACAACTAAGATCCCTTAGGGATGTGGTTATAAAACCTGCAGATAAGGGGGGAATGTGGTGATCTGGCCGGTGGATAAATACGAGAGGGAGGTATTTAAACAACTTAGGGACAAGGAAGCATATACCCTTCTCCCAAACAATCCGGTAATGGGATTTTCTAGGGCCATTTTCAACATTTTGGAGAAAGCATTAACATTAGGTATAATACCTAAGAAAGTATTTGATGGTCTGATAGTGTCTTGTCCGGTGGTCCCCACCCTCTATCTGCTCCCCAAGGTCCATAAGGACCCGGTAGAACCCCCGGGGCGTCCTATTGTCTCTGGCATAGGGGGGCTATGCGATCCCATCTGTAAATTCATTGAATATTACTTACATCCTATTGTGGAGACGCTGCCCTCCTATGTCAGAGACACAACGGACGTCCTGAGGAAGATTGATGGTCTTACCTTGGACAATGACATGATAATGGTGGCAGCGGATGTGGAGTCTCTGTACACCAGCATCAATCATGTGGACGGGCTAAGGGCTGTACAATTCTTTCTAGACATGGTTGACATGGACTCTCCTCTCCGTGCCTTGATTATGGAGTTGTTGGAATTTATTCTGACGCACAACTTCTTCACGTTTAAAGACAAATTTTACCTACAGAAGCGGGGTACCGCGATGGGGGCGGCGTGCGCCCCATCCTATGCTAACCTCTTCCTAGGTTACTGGGAGAGGGAGGTATTTGGTGGTGGGGCGCACGCTGCCTCTCGGGCGGTTTGTTGGTACAGATACATCGATGATGTTCTCTTTATTTGGCATGGTCCTGAGACTGGCCTTCATGAATTCGTTGGGGCACTAAATGTGAATGACTATAATATCAGATTGACATATAAATATTCACATAAGAGTATCGATTTCTTGGATGTTAATATCACAGTATCTGAGAATGGCACTGTATTGACGGACGTCTTCCGTAAGGAGACGTCGGTCAATGCTCTATTGCATGCCACATCGGCGCATACACCATCGACTATTCAGGCTATACCTACGGGACAATTCTTAAGAATGAAACGCATTTGTGCCACTGACGAATTTTTTGAGGGCCAGTCGAAGGACCTATCTCGAAGATTTCACGATCGAGGATATAGTAAACGCACGGTCAAGCGGGGATATCTTAGAGCCAAAAGTACACCCCGCAATCAACTATTGGGCACTAGTCGGATAAGAGGAGAGTCCAGTCAGCCTGTCAGATTTATCTCTACATATAATAATCAATGGCCTCAGATGAGGACTATCTTGACCAAACATTGGTCTATACTTCGTTCGGATCCCATGCTTAGGGAACTAATTCCTGAACGCCCCCTCGTGACGGCCCGGAGGTCACAAAACCTTAAGGACATACTAGTGAGAAGCCATTATGTGGCCAGTCCACCGGCGATTTTTGGTGCTGGTGTACAGAGACAAGATTGTTATCCCTGTGGCTCTTGTCTCGCCTGTCGGAACATTTGCCGTGCAGTTAATTTTTAGGGAGCGGATGGGGGTGGGCACCACCGCATTGGACACTATATATCCTGCAGCACCTCTTATGTCGTTTATCTGGCCACATGCCCGTGTGGCATGAAATATGTGGGACTCACCTCTCGTGAGTTCCGTGTTCGAGTTAGGGAGCACATTAGGGATATAATTTCTGCTAAGGAGATTCAGGATGTGAGCACTTTAAAAACTGTACCACGACATTTCAGACTGCGGCATGGATGTAGCCCCTCTGGCCTCAAGTTTATCGGTATTGATCGAGTACGGTGTGGAACCAGAGGGGGTGATCTCAAACGCATCCTGGCGCAGCTGGAATGCCGATGGATTGTCACCCTGAACACTATGGCCCCTAAGGGACTCAATGAGAAAAACTCCTTTGCGTGTTTTCTATAAATTGTTTTATATCAGTCCGTATTTCTTTGTGTTTTTTAAATGTGTGCTTATTTTAACTATTTTTTCCTTTATTCTCCTTATTTTTCTAGTCATCATTATTATCTTTTTTCGCATATGTATCTTTATACCCATTTCTGCTCATGATGGACTTATCTGATTCGGGAATATATATGAAACTATTCTTCTGAATTTCTGGCTATATATACAGTCGGATTCGATTTGAACCGGAGGGGACATCTACACTTGCGTTGCGGCCTTCATGAAGAAACTTCAATAATATAACTTTTTAAGGAATTATTGATTTATGTTTATATGTGGGGACGTTATTTTTGCATTAGTTTGATCTGTGCGATATTATGATCTCAGATGTGACCATATTTATGTTCATATGTGGGGATGTAATTATTGCATAGATTGAGCTATGTGACATTATGATCTCAGATGTGACCGCATTTTATGTTTCTCATGCTTCCCTTGTTACAATACCTATATCAATATTAACTGCGGCTTATCGCAATGTTCTCGATGTATACACTCCCCTATGTTATGTACCTTTTGCTTGTCTCCACCTGGAGACAGGAATTGCTTTTTCCCTTAAGTCTGCCAGAATCCAAGATGGCGCGCACAGGAGCGCATGCGCATCACGGTTGGCGCGATGCGACTCGCAGAAGACCTCCACAAGATGGCGGCGGGGTCGGTGACGTCACAGGAAGCATTTTGCTTGACCCCGCCGCCATTGGAAGGTCGGATGCGGTCTGGCTGTCGCTCCAGCGTCGGTGATCTCATGCGCCACACATGCTGTGCTGTTTTCCATCATTGGATTCACCTGACTAACTGGGTATATAACTTTGTGCAGCATGCTTAGCCACACTGCCCCCGAGGAAGCCTGACGGGCGAAACGGCGTCGGGGCACGCACCTAGCAGCATATCCTTCCCCACATGGGTAAGCAGATTAGCATTAACCTGGCACTTCCAATAGGTCACTATGGGTAACACCTGAATATTGTGCTGAGCACCATTTTTGAACTTTTTTCCCCTTGTAAAACTTGTTTTTACATGCATAGACTTTCTTATTAGATCTCTGTGTACTTACACCGAGACCAACCAGTCAGTTCATTATATCAATGACTGCAGTCTGGGGAATAGTATATGATACAGATCTTCATTTACTAATTTTAGGATCCTTTGTTAATTATATGGTGCTTTAATCGGTTCAGGGATACACTCTAGGTGCATTTCTTCTTGTTCCAATACCCATTCATTTTTTCATTTACTGTTTATATTTTGTGTAATTATTGTGTAATAAAATTTATATTTTTATACTCATGCCTTATTGTCTTGTTGTTTGAGCTGGATGCTCGTCGAATGTTTCTATATTCAGCTATGCCAGTAGTTGCTCTGTCCTGATTTTTGGACCATGTATTTGTTTATCACCCATGGTTGTGGTTTAATTAATCTACTACACAGCAGCAGCACATGTGAGGCAGAGACTCCATAAGTGAGTGATTCCTGAAGCAGGTTACAGCTGTCTGTTATGAGAGTGAAGTTCTACCTAGACAATAGACAGAGAGAGGAAGTTGGACAGAGCTTAGAGCAGCCAGTGCCTCAGAGAATAATGCTAGAAAGGAGACCTCACATCCCACCTGAAGTGAGGGGATTTCAAATTGCTTTCAGGCCAACTGACTCCAGCAGGGTCGGCTCCAGGTTTTCATGGGCCCCGGGCGAAAGAGTCTCAATGGGCCCCTTTAACATATACCACAATTCATGATGAACAGAAACGGCAGAGAAATATAGGTGTAGTACAAAGCCAAACATTTCAGTTACTTCATACATTATATGAGTGATATCTATTGTAAATTCTACAATAGCTCAAAAGACAAACAGTATGGTCATCCATACATTATTATGGGCACCACATAGTGCTCCATACAGAATAATGAGTCCTGTATATTGCTCCATACAGTATTATGGGCACCACATAGTGCTCCATATAGAATAATGAGCCCGGAGGCGGAGCCTAGCTGCACATGAGGAAGGAGCTGAGTGTAATGTATGTAGTACAGTTCATATAGCGTCTTGTGCTTGGGTGCGATTGAAAACACAGGAGTCACAGGTTTGATATAGAAAAGTCCTGTATTACTTCATACAAGTTGGCAGAAATAGTCACACAGTTTGCAGACACAGAAACAGGAGACACAGCAGGCCAGAGTAATCCAAGCTCAGCAATCACTCTCCAATACAGATTCAGGATCTTCTTCTCTGTTACCGTAAGTCCATGCAAACGTGGGTCTTTCAAAGAGCAGGGTTCAGAGTCCACAAGTGCTTCAGAGTTCCTCAGTAGGAATAGCTGGAGTACAAGGTCCAAGGCTTACAGGAGTCAAGTCACAGGTTCACTGCAGGCTAGATTCTGAAGCACTGATTGCTCAGCTGTGGCTGCTTAAGAAGCAAAGGAGAGAATCAGGGCGGGAACATGCAAGCTGGAAACTCCATTTTGACTGAGGGCAAGATAGCTGCAGCAAGACAGAAAGTAAAATGGCTAACGAACAAACTGAGTTTCAGGAATATATACATAGAACCTTACATTACTCCCCCTTAAGGACAACCTCCGGATGACCTCAGACCAGGCTTGTGAGGGTACCTCTGATGAAACTGACGGAGCAAGCGAGGAGCATTAACGTTATTGACCGGTTCCCATGAGTTGTCCTCCACTGGGTAGCCCTGCCATTTAATCAGATATTGTAACTGATTTCTATACAACCTGGAATCTAAATCCTTTCCACCACAAATTCTTCCTGACCATCGACTAGCACTGGGTCAGGGCAAGGAGAGGAACGTCCAGGAAACGTATTGGGTGTCGCAGCCTTTAGTAGGGATACATGAAAGACAGGGTGGATTCTCATAGTTTGGGCAGTTGAAGACGACAAGCAACGGCACTTATAATTTTACTGATTTTATAGGGTCCAATGTACTTATGTCCCAACTTAGACGATGGAATCCTTAACTTAAGATTTCTGGTTGACAGCCAGACCAAGTCTCCTACCTTGAAAGCTGGTGCAGGTTTACGAAATTTATCTGCTGCTTTCTTGTACCTTTCTTGAGCCGATTCCAGATTTTCCTTTAGAAGATCCATATTCTTCTGTAAAGACGTGATTCTTTCAGCCACTGCTGGTAAAGGCATTTCTATGGGAAATCGTGGTAGAATGTTAGGGATGATAACCTAGATTTAGAGTAAAAAGGAGACTGTTTAGTGGAGGCACTCTGAGAGTTGTTATACGAGAACTCAGCTAATGGAAGTAGATCCACCCAATCATCCTGTAGGTGGCAGATAAAGCAGCGGAGATACTGCTCCAGGGTTTGATTGGTTCGTTCGGTCTGTCCATTAGTCGGGGGATGAAAAGCAGAAGAAAGGTTTACTTTAATGTCCAATGCTGCACAGAAATTTTGCCAAAACTAGAAGTGAATTGCCACCCCTCGATCCGAAATAACCTCATCCGGTACTCCATGTAAGCGAAACACATCTTTAATCATCAAATCTGATGTCTGTTTTGCAGTGGGTAAGCCGACACAAGGGATAAAATGAGCTGCCTTTGTTAGACGGTCAACCACCACTAGAATGGTGTTCTTCCCCTGAGAGGTTGGTAACTCCACAATGAAGTCCATAGAAATGGATCCCCACGGGCGGGGACGGGGTGGGAAGAGGCTGTAACAGACCAGTTGGTGAGGAGCGAGGTGTTTTGCATCTTGCACAGACCTCACTGAAGTGACATAATTCAAAACATCCTTCCTGCAAGTGGGCCACCAAAAGAAACGAGAAAGAAATTCCTGTGTCTTTAGAATTCCTCTATGCCCAGCTATCTTGGAATCGTGAATGAGTTGCAATACTCTTAATCTGACTGTTTCAGGAATATACAGACGTTGTCCCTGAATCCACACACCATTCTTAAAGACAAGACTTACGTCCCTTGGGGTTTGTGCCAAAAGGAATCCGCATGGTATGCTTCCTTGATGTCCTTAAGTAGGTCTTGATTATGAATTACTCCTAGGAATCTAGAGTCAGGAAGAATAGTCTTAGGAGGAGTAATTGGACGTGTCTCTGCTGAGTAAATCCTAGAGAGTGCATCAGCCTTTCCATTGCGCGATCCTGGTCTATAAGAGATGATATAAAATTAAATTGGTTTAAGAAAAGATTCCAGCGAGCCTGGCGAGGAGTCAGGCACTTAGCCGACCTGATAAACTCAAGGTTACGATGGTCTGTCAGGACGACTATTTTGCTGTGCAGCTCCCTGAAGAAGGTGTCTCCATTCTTTGAAGGCGGCAATAATGGCCAACAACTCTCTATTGCCCACATCGTAGTTCCTCTCAGCCGAAGACAACTGCTGGGAAAAGAAGGCACAGGGATGCAAGACATTCTTCTCACCTGTTCTCTGAGAGAGTATAGCTCCAACGGCACAGTCTGAAGCATCCACCTCTATTATGAAGGCAAGCTCGGGGTTGGGATGTACTAGGATAGGTGCAGTGGTAAATTTATCTTTTAGACGGGAAAATGCTTCCTGGGCTTGGGGTTGTCCAGGAAAACCTAGACTCTTTCCGGGTAAGTTGAGTGATAGGTGACACTACCTCAGAGAAATTTCTAATGAAACGTCTATAGAAGTTGGCAAACCCGATGAAGCGCTGTACCTCCTTCACATTTCTAGGACTTGGCCAATCCTTGATGGCTTGGGTCTTACTTCCATCCATACTAATTCCTTGTGTAGACAGTACATACCCCAGAAATCGAATTTCGGTCCTATGGAATTCACACTTTTCAAGTTTGATGTAAAGATGATTTTGTCTTAGACGTTCCAAGACCATTCTCACATGTCCATGATGTTCCTCTGTGGAGTTAGAAAAAATTAGAATATCATCCAAATAAATTACCACGAATGTATCTAGGAGATCCCTGAAGATGTCATTCACCAAGTGTTGGAAAGTGGCTGGGGCGGTACTCAGACCAAAAGGCATAACTAGATATTCAAAGTGTCCATAGCGTGACCTGAATGCAGTCTTCCATTCATCCCCAGGTCTAATACGGACTAAGTTATAGGCCCCACGAAGATCTAGTTTAGAAAAAATTTTGGCATGTCGCACTCTCTCCAATAACTCAGGGATTAAAGGCAATGGATAACGGTTTCTAATAGTAACCTTATTGAGTTCCCTATAGTCTACGCATGGTCTCAGAGATCCATCTTTCTTCTTTACAAAGAAGATGGGTGCACCTGCAGGAGATGAAGAGGGGCGTATGAAGCCCTTGGCTAGATTTTCATCTATGTAATCCTTTAAAGCCTTTAGGTCGGGCCCCGCCAGGGGTAGATCTTACCAAAAGGTATCTCTGCTCCAGGCAATAATTCAATTGGACAATCATATGGACGGTGAGGAGGAAGCTGGTCAGCGTTCTTCTTGTCACATAAATCCACATAGTCCTGGTATACAGCTGGTAGTTCAGGGACTGACATGATTCCTTTAGGAACAGAGCAAGCTGAAACTTTTGGACTCATCTGTTTCTCTGGAAAGTGTAATTCCTTGGTCTCCCAGTTAATGGTAGGATTCTGAGCCTGCAGCCATGGTAGCCCTAGAATAATGGGAAAGTGGGGAGAAGAGATAAGCATAAAGGACAGTTTCTCTTGATGATCTTTACCCATAAGAACCCTCAAAGGCTCTGTTTCCTGATCCACTGGTCCAGAGGTCAGCAGGGAGCCATCCACAGTTTCCATCTGTACTGGAGTAGCCTTCTTCACTGAACGTTTTCCCCTGTTTCAGAGCAAAGGAGACATCCATAAAATTTCCACTTGCCCCTGAGTCGATCATAGCAGAGCTAGACACCCAAGCTGAGTCAACCCAGAGTTTGATGGAAAGAAAGCAATGAGAATTGTTTTTCTTACAACTCAGCTGGGACACCGCTGAGGAAACTTGAAAAATGGCAGCGTTTACACAGTCAACGTCCTCAGAGGTAACGGAGTTTAAGTCAGAGAAATCAAGATCTGTTGCTGCAGATCTCTCTGGAGCCTGAGGCTCGGACCTGACAGATCCCCTCTCGCAACACTCACAATGAATGAGTGCTGCAGTAGTCTTACGAGAACGGCTGGGGCAGTTTATAATGAAGTGCCCTGACTTACCACAATAGAAACATAGATTCTCCTTAAAACGATGTTCCTTGCGTGCATCACTAACCCGTCGTTGTAAAGAGTCTACCTGCATGGGTTCAGGTTCAGGTTCCCGTGTAATCCTACTCAAAGGTTCCTTAGCTGGAGAGGAAGGTAGGAAAAGGTTAGTACGATTGCTTTCGAACCATCTCTCTTGCCTGCGTTCAGTCAGACGAGTATCAATACGGATGCAGTAGTTAATAAAGTCACCTAACGCAGTGGGAGGGTCGGCACGAGCAAGTTCATCCTTAATCAGTGGAGATAACCCCTTTCGAAAAATAGATTTTTTGGCGGAACTGTCCCAGGTAGTATCAAGGGCCCATCTCCTGAAATCCAAGGCATATTCAGCTACCGAGTGCTTACCTTGGCGCAAAGCTAACATGGCTGCTTCAGCTGTTGCACCTCGATTGGGGTCATCAAACACCTGCCCCATGGCTGAAATAAAATCATCAAGGTGATTCAAACAATCATCCTCAGTCTCAATCAGAGGGTTTGCCCACATTAAAGCCTTGTTGGTAAGCAACATAATTATAGTAAGCACCTTAGATCGTTCAGTGGGAAATTGTGAAGCATGTGCAGAAAAAAAAAGATTGCATTGATTAATAAATCCCCTGAATTTCTCACGTTCACCGCCAAAACGAAAAGGGGGCAACTTGGGAATCCCAGCACTCGGGGCTACGGCAGGAGCCTGGACTCGCCCCTCTAGAACCTCAATCCTGGCATGCAAATCCTGGGTAGTCTGTCCAACCACTTGCAAATTGTGATTATTGAGGTCCTGTAGATTTGTAAAATGGGTCTTTATATTCTGCAAATCTGCAAGGATATTATCAGTCACTCCGCAAAGTTCCTTTATGCGGGCCTCCATTTTCCAGATCTTTTAAGACAGGATTACTGGAAGAAGAGGAGAGAAAAAAAAAACAATAGTGTTCACCTGTGGCAACACTGCAGAGAGAAAAAAAAATTAAGGGAACTGCTCACCTGGAATGGTTGTGAGAAGTCACAACCACTATCATCACAGAAAGTTTCAACCAGACATCTGATATCCAGAGTTACAGCAGACAAAAAAGAGAAAAGAAAGGAAAAAAAAAAAAAAACAATAGTGTTTACCTGTGGTAACACTGCAAAAAGAAAAAACTTAAGGGAATTGCTCACCTGGAATGGTTGTGAGAAGTCACAACCACTGTCATCACAGAAAGTACAACCGGACGTCTGATATCCACAGTACAGCAGACACAGCCTTCCAGACCCAGCAGACACTAACGTTTTGTCTTCAGAATCTTGTAATGTATGTAGTACAGTTCATATAGCGTCTTGTGCTTGGGTGCGATGAAAACACAGGAGTCACAGGTTTGATATAGAAAAGTCCTGTATTACTTCATACAAGTTGGCAGAAATAGTCACACAGTTTGCAGACACAGAAACAGGAGACACAGCAGGCCAGAGTAATCCAAGCTCAGCAATCACTCTCCAATACAGATTCAGGATCTTCTTCTCTGTTACCGTAAGTCCATGCAAACGTGGGTCTTTCAAAGAGCAGGGTTCAGAGTCCACAAGTGCTTCAGAGTTCCTCAGTAGGAATAGCTGGAGTACAAGGTCCAAGGCTTACAGGAGTCAAGTCACAGGTTCACTGCAGGCTAGATTCTGAAGCACTGATTGCTCAGCTGTGGCTGCTTAAGAAGCAAAGGAGAGAATCAGGGCGGGAACATGCAAGCTGGAAACTCCATTTTGACTGAGGGCAAGATAGCTGCAGCAAGACAGAAAGTAAAATGGCTAACGAACAAACTGAGTTTCAGGAATATATACATAGAACCTTCCACTGAGTCTGTGAGCTCCTCTCTTCAACCCAGCCAGCTTTAGCATTGTCACAGCGTATTTCTGCCCAAAATGGGGAAATCAGGAAGAGAAAAGGCTAAAGACTCCACTGGCACCCCAAAACTCCCAAGAAAGACGGGGGATTTGGATCATTATCTCCGGAGAAAGCCAGCTTCTGCACCAGTGCTTTCACCTAAGATGGCACCCGGAACCCTCTCTCTGTCTGACGCAGAGGACTCGGATATAGACACTGATGCTTGCTCAGGGCAATCACCCCGCAGGCCGGAGCGTTCCAACCAGGTCACCTGCTCTTTCATCCGCCGGATCATTGCTCCAGTGCTACAGGAGCTAGCCAGCATTAAGGCGGAGGTGTCGCATGTGGGACGCCGTGTGGAGGAGCTGGAGCAGGCCCACACTTCTTATGTGGAATTCGGCGATGGCATCTGTACCACGCTCCAGGACCACTCCAAGCATCTTAATGCGGCCCTCGGTGCTGCCGAGGACCTTGAGAACAGGAATCGCCGCCGCAATGTGCGAATGAAAGGTATCCCTGAGTCCTATGCCCCCGAGGCCCTGCGCTCTGTGGCACGCACTTTATTCTCTGCATTGCTGGGGGAAGAACCTGCTGAAGCTGTGGTTGTGGAGCGCATCCACCGGGCCCTCAGAGCTCGCCCCAGGGACACTGATCCCCCCAGGGATGTTATTTGTGGTATACTAGACTACAACCATACTGCTGCGCTTCTCACTGCTGCGAGGGAGCAGGGGTCCCCGATGCTAGACGGGTCCCCAGTGGCCTTCTACCAAGACCTGGCCAGTTCTACCCTCCAGAAGCGCCGCTTGTTAAAGCCTCTTCTGACCCACCTGAAGGAACATGACGCCCAGTACAGATGGTTGTTCCCCTTTGGGCTCTTTGTTACATGCCACGACAAGAAAGTTACTATACGTCATCCAGAGGACTTACCTACTTTGTGGAAGGCCTTATCCATCCCTTCACTGCCTGTGCCGTCCTGGCTGCCTGTTCCGGAGTCGTCCATACCACCGATCCAGCCGCGCCCGGACGATTGGCAAGTCACCCGCTCCAAGAACAAGTCGCATCGTCGCTCTCTATCTGCCCGCTATGACCCGGCTGGAGACTGAGCTGTTACCAGACTGGCTTGCTGCTCTTGTTCTTGCCAGGACATGGTAGACCCGGTGTAATGCCTTTGTTCTGGAGGTCTCCTGCCCTCCTTCTACCTGAAACCTGAGGTTTATATTTTCCACTTTGCGGCCTCCCTGTTGAATTGTTGACTCACTGTGGCTATATCCAACTTATGATTCTGTTCACTCAGGCTCGTATTGTTGATAGTGCTGACTGCTTTCCTGTGCTCTCTTCACCCTTGTCCCTCTTCCCCTCCCCCTCCTCCATCTTCTCTTCTTTCACCTTTGAAACTCAATGTGATATCTAGGTTTCCTATGTGCTTTGTAGATTGCTGTAGTGTGCTGTTCACATGACCTATTGCACTGCACTGCCCTCTCTGATTTTCAGGATCTACCTGTTGTCATTGCTGATTTTGGACAACAGAGATGGCTTTTGTTCCCCTGTGGTCTGTTTTAAAATTACCTGCAATTTTTCAACGTTTCATTATGCTGTTATTTTCTGGTACATTGCTCACTGCTGCCATCTGCAGTTCATTTACAGTTACTACTGTTGTTACACTACACAGCACTTTCTTCTCCTCCCTCTATCTTGCCATTCTCTGCATTTCTTTTTTTTTTTCCTCCCCACTCTCCTCTCTCACTGTTCCCTCTTTCCGGCTACCTTTCCCTTCCTCTCCCTTTTCTCTCCGTTCCCTCTTCCACTCATCCTTGGGGGACCTGACCCTACTTCTCATAATCTCCCCCTCACCTTCCACACTAGGACACCCTTGCCCTTCTCTACTATATCATAGGATCCTGATACACAGGACACGGTCCGCCTTACGGTCACAATCTTTTTCTCCCCCATCCTCCTTCCCTACCCTCCTGACCCCCAGCCTCTCTCCTCCATTACCCTATTCTTCACCTTCTTGGTCCGGGTAGTCGCCCCACCTGTAGCTATATGTGGGTCTGGTCTGCTATCCTCTCCCTTCTCCCCCCTTCACTCTCTCCCCCCTCCCCCCTTTTCTCTCCTATACGCTGTCCCTTCTGCTTGCACCTGGGAAGGCATCATCTCCTGCTGTTCTTCTCTTGGTCCCTTCCCTTCTTTTTCTTCCTTACCTTTCTCTCCCCACTCTCCTCCCCATTTTTGGGCAAATACATTTCACTATGACCCAGGTTTTCTTGGGTTCCACAGGCTGGCTGGAGGTTATTGCAGGTGGGCTCTTATGCGACCCTTGCATCGCCTCCACTGCCCCCTCCTCCTTCAGGAGGGGTGCAATGTCTCCCGGCTCCCCTTGTGGATCCGCCTAGTTCAC
The DNA here is from genome assembly GCA_033576555.1 of Oophaga sylvatica. Taxonomy (NCBI): domain Eukaryota; kingdom Metazoa; phylum Chordata; class Amphibia; order Anura; family Dendrobatidae; genus Oophaga; species Oophaga sylvatica. The sequence continues at coordinate 30,497 of JARQOD010002342.1, forward strand.
ATTTCTCCAAATGTTTACAAGCACCGCTACCTATGGTGCTTTATTTTTTGTCTCTGTTTTGATTTTTTTTGTGTTCTTTCCCTCTGTGTCCTCCTTGTCACACTCCTCTTTCCTTGGGGTCGCTCTCTGTCCTTGCTACGGTACACCGCTTTATATCGCTTCTCTATCCTCCCAGTGCACCTCCATGATGACTCCACGTGATATTGTTATACAATCCTATAATGCTAAGGGTATGAATGCGCCTGCGAAATGTGCTCAGGTTTTGCGACTCCTTAAAAAAGATGGTGTCTCTGTTATTTTTATGCAGGAAACACATTTCCGCCACGATCATGTTCCACAGCTGTCTCGCTCTTCATTCCCAGTATGGTTCCACAGTTGCAGCGACTCCCACGCGTCGAGAGGGGTGAGTATAGCTTTTTGCCGCAATCTTCATTTTCAGTTGCAAGCGCAGTTGGCAGATACAGATGGTCGATATCTTTTCTTGAAGGGTAAACTGGGAAACACTTTAGTGACTTTTGCTAATATTTATGCGCCCAATGTTCGCACAGTCGACTGGTTACTATCTACTCTACGTCTTTTACAGCAATTTATGTCGGGGCTAGTGGTACTGGTTGGAGACTTTAACCTCACTATGGAGCCTCTCGTGGACTCCTCCACGGGCCGCTCCGCCATCTCTTTTCGGAATCTCAGAAGACTTAAACTGCTATTGGCGGAGCTGTCCTTGGTGGACGCCTGGAGAGTCCTCCATCCTGACACTAAGGATTATACGTTTTATTCAACGCCGCATCGCTCATACCAAAGACTTGATTACCTCTTTCTATCCCGACACCACCTGGGGTGTTATTCTACGGCGGATATTGGATCCATGACAGTATCGGAGCATGCGCCTGTATCCTTAACACTGGCCTTACCTGGGGTGGGTGGTCTCGGATACACCTGGCGACTCAATGAGACACTGTTGGACGTTCAAGATAATATAAATGCCATTGAAATACCCCTTCAGGATTTCTTCCATAGAAATTACACTCCAGGCATGCCAATCCCCATCGTCTGGGAAACTCACAAATCTTTTGTCAGGGGTGAATTCATCTCACTGGCCTCTAGACTTAAAAAATCTAGGGAGAAACAACCGATGCCTTGCTCCTTCAAATTTGCAAATTGGAGTCGCTCCACAAGCGATCTCTGTGCCAGCAACACCTCTCCGATCTCCTGTCCTTGCGTATGGCCCTTAAATCCCTCCTAAACCTAAAAATTGCGAAAAATTTCTTACACGCGAAACACCGTCTTTATGCTTCAGGTGACAGAGGTGGGAAACTTATGTCCGCCTACGTCAAAGAAACGTCTCCGCGTACATTCATCGCTGAGACGAGATGCCCCTCTGGTGCCGCACACACCGAGACGGCGCAAATCGCGCAAGATTTTCATCAATATTACACCGCCTTGTATAACTTACATAACCCCATGTATGAATCTGCCCCCACTGCAGACCCCCATCCTGCTATTGTGGACTTTGTCTCCTCCCTGAACCTCCCTAAATTGAAACCTTCCCATCACGCGGAATTGTTATCTCCAATTGCGGTGGAGGAAGTGGAGGAAGCTCTGAAGTCTACTCCATCGGTAAAATCTCCTGGCCCAGATGGTCTGACAATACTTTACTACAAAAAGTTTAAAGCTACCCTTCTCCCACACCTCACCCGACTTTTTAACGCCTTGATGACTGGCTCCTCCTTTCCTCCCCAATCCCTTTCTGCGGATATAGCTTTAATCCATAAGGAAGACAAAGATCCAGCACAGTGTAGTAGTTATCGTCCAATATCTCTTCTTAACTGTGATTTGAAGCTCTGGGCGAAGGTACTGGCAAACCGGGTGTCTCACTTGGTCCCCCTCCTGGTGCAGAGCGATCAGACTGGGTTTGTACTGGGTAGGGAGGGGAGGGAAAACTCCACAAAGATCTTACACCTAATCCATGGAAGGCGTTTCCCGAAAAACGCCTTTGTTGTTGTTAAGTACTGATGCCGAAAAGGCGTTTGACCGCATAGATTGGTCTTACATGAAGTCGGTCCTACGCCTATTTAATTTTCCCGATCGCTTTATAGACTCCATTTTTACACTTTACACCTCGCCCACTGCCAGGGTCAAGGTGAACAATTCTTTTTCGGCTCCATTCTCTATATCCAATGGAACCCGTCAGGGCTGCCCCTTGTCCCCCAGTCTGTTCGCTCTGTGCCTGGAACCTGTGTTACAGGCTTTTCGTACACACCCAGACATCCAAGGCGGGTCCACACCTAAAGGCGAGGCCCTCGTGTCCGCATACGCTGATGACATCATGCTTAGTATCACTAACCCGGAGACTGCTATACCCGCTGTGCTGGATCTTTTTCACCATTTTGGTACTCTTTCAAACTTCAAAATCAATTATAATAAATCTGTCGCGTTTGCTATCGGCTTCCCCAGGGACACTCTAACCCGCCTCCAACGAATGTCACCGTTCACCTGGAAGACAGACCATGTAAAATATTTAGGCATTCTTATTCCGAGGGATATTTCTCGCCTCTACGCTCTGAACCACCTACGCCTACTCTCCTCGGTTAGGACACAGCTCCAGCGTCTACGAATACCGTTCATGTCTTGGTTGGGCCGAAAAAATTATCTGTCCACATATATAGTCCCAAAATTCCTCTACTTATTCCAGGCAGCTCCTATATTCCTTCCCAATTCCATTTTTCGTGCCTTACACGTTCTGTTCTCACGGTTCCTATGGAACCAACGTCCGGCTCGTATCGCTTTCTCGACTTTGACTCTGCCCACAGATGCAGGTGGAGTGGGTATGCCCGACCTGAAGAACATTTACTTCGCTTGCCATCTTCGTCGTTGGGTGGAGATAAACAGCTGGAACAAAAGGTCTTTCTTGTCCTCCCTAGAAACGGCTCTTCTTTCGCCTCGGGAGGCACTTGAGTTATGGGGTGTGCATACTCAGATCCCTCGTACACGCGGCTTCTCCCCTCTCCTGAAGGGTTTGCTCCACACATGCCTGAACTGTCTACATCATGACACTATGAGTAAGTTCCCCTCTCCGCTCATGCCTGTACGCTTACTCCCTTTGTTGACCTGCTCGGATGAGGGTTTTTGGACTTTTCAGGGTTTGTGGAGCAAACTGGTAACGCCCCTCAATTCCTTTTTTGCTGGAGGCAATGTCCCTTCGGCGGAGGGCCTGTCATCCATCCTCGGACCTACACACGCCAACTTTTTATCGCTAGCACATGTACATCATGTCTGTCAGACCTTTATGGAGCAACATCGTCCCTTGCGGGCTGCCTCCAACTTGGAGCGGCTGTTGCTGGCACAGAGTCCTGTCAAAGGCGTGATCTTCACCATTTACAAATGGCTTATGTCTCTTCGCTCTGATACTGAGCCTACTTACCTTGCTGCCTGGGAACAGGAACTGGGGCATCCGTTGTCTCTACGAGTCGCCAGGTGTATTAAGAGACACGCACTGGGATTTTCTAGGTGCGTTCGCATTAAAGAGAATTCTTATAAACTGATTGCCAGGTGGTACCGAACCCCGTCCTTCCTATTTCGCCATGGCTTGCAGACCTCTGACACTGCTGGAGATGTGGGGCGGGTTCAGGAACTTATGCTCACATCTGGTGGGATTGTCCCCTCATTGTGCCCTTCTGGAATGCGATACGACAAAAAATCAAAGATATCTGCCTTCTGCCTTGTGATTTACCCAGGGACTCAGTCCTTTTTTGGGTGCCGGCGACGGGTTATAACCCCATTAAGCACAAACTGGCGACCTTTATGTTGACGGCTGCCAAACTTCTAGTGCCTAAGCATTGGCTGTCTACTGTGGCGCCTTCTCTGGAGGAGTGGACTGTTGCTGTGGACCATATCAGGGACATGGAGGACCTGTCGGCATGGATCAACCATACCCGGGATAAATTTTCCCGACCATCTGGTCCCCGTGGATTGCCTTTCGTACCCCTTCGCCTACATAGTGTAAGTGACTCATTGGAGTGCTATTTTTGTATGTAAGATTCTCTGCCACGTGGTGTGCTGTGGGCGGAGACCGAGGGCGCCCCCCCTCCCCTTCTTCCTTCCCCTTACCTTTAACCTTCTTCCTTTTTTCTTTGTCCAGTTATTTATTTTTCATTTAGGTTCATTTAATTCCCTTATTTTTCTTTATTTCCCCTTATATTTTCTGTGTCTTCTTGTTTTATTTTGTTCTTAGTTCTTGTTCTTGTAGAATGTTATTGGGGTTCGTTAGTCCAGGAACCCAATTTGTGTGCCAAATCTCACGCAATACTAGTAGTGATCCTCGATCACGCTGTTTCATTCATATATATTGTGCTCTGTTTTATTGGACATGACCTGATATGATGACGCTTGGCTTATATTATGTGACATGTTTTGTTACTGTTCATACCCTTGATATGTGTTATACATGTGTGTTAATAAATACATATTCAACAAAAAAAAAGAATAATGAGCCCCATATATTGCTCCATACAGTATTATGGGCACCACATAGTGCTCCATGCAGAATAATGAGCTCCATATATTGCTCCATGCAGTATTATGGTCACCACATAGAGCTCCATACAGAATAATGAGCCCTATATATTGCTCCATATATGATGGACCCTATAAGATGCTCCATATATAATAGGCCCCAAATGATGCTCCATATATAATGGGCCCCATATGATGTTCCATATATAATGGGACCCATATGATGTTCCATATATAATGGGCCCCATATATGATGCTTCAGTGCATGATGGGCCCCATGTAATACTTCATATATAATGGACCTATATATGATGCTCCAGTATATTATGGGTCCTCCATATAATGGTGCTCCATATATATGAATAATCCCTATATAGATGATTCCATATATAATGGGCCCCATATGATGTTCCATATAATAATAATGGGCCCCATATGATGTGGTTCCCATTTAATATTCAATATGGCCCCAAAAATGATGTGTTACCAATATATATATGCGCCCTGTTAATTGATATGGTCTAAAATGCTGTTGATGCTAAAAATGGTTTCTGAGCAGAGGCTCCCTCTGGTGGTTACTGACAGTACTGAACCTTTCAGCGAGGAATGGCAATCTGGGATCACGGACTGGTCTGATATAAGGGAGGTTCCCTCCCATGACGGTTGCCGGTGATCAATTGTTCTTGTCTCAATTGTGGTTCCTGGTTCATTTGGAAGCTTGCTGAGTCTTGCCTGCATCTTCTGCTATCAGATAAGATATTTTCTGCTTATATTTTTGTGCTTTCTTTTTAATTTGTTCCCTGCACTTCTGTGGAGGTCAGCCAGGTCCCATCCGGGGGCTTGTGCTCCTCTCAGTTTATCTGGAGCCACTGTTGTTTGTTCATTTGCTTTTTCCTGTTTTTTCAGTGGCTGCGGCTTAGTTTTGTTACACCAGAGAACTGATTTAGGTGGTAGAGGTCGTGTGATCTCAGGTGTTTTTGCAATCAGTAGAGTTGGTATTTTTTAGGGGTTTTTTTGGATTGCAGTGAGTATCCTTTCCTGTACTTTTCTGTCTAGACAGATTGGGCCCCAGCGTTTGCTCATTCTATTTTCTGTCTGTGTCCATGCTTCTTCTTGTCTAACCGCCATTACATGTTTGGGGGCTTCCTATTTTCTTTGGGGATCTGCTCTGGGGCAGATAGCTTCATCTTTCTGCCTTTAGGTGTAGTTATCTCTCAGGCTGTGATGAGGCATCTAGGATCAACGTAGGAACGCTCCACGGCTACCTCTAGTTGTGTGGTTAGTTCAGGTTACTGCAATCCAATAGGTTCCAGCCTCTCTGGTGTATTGCCGTTTTTGCTTACTCCCCTCAGCTACCTAAACATAACAGTATCACCGGCCAAAACTGAAAATTATATGGTACTCACAGAAGGGAAAAATAGTGTGGAAAAAAAAATTGTCAGAGTTGTCAGAGATTTTTTTTTTTTCACTGTTTGTTGCATTTTTTTCCCTCTTTTTCTCTGGGTGCTGAGGAGGATTTTTTTTTCTCTCAATGGAGCTTGCACAGTTGTCTGGCCGTGTGGATCAGCTTGCCACTGAGGTTCGGAGTATTGCTACCTATCTTGCTGGGTTGCCGGTTGTGGAACCTAGGATTCCCATGCCAGATTTGTTTTTGGGGGATCGGGCTAAATTTCTGAATTTCAAAAATAACTGTAAGTTGTTTTTGCCTTAAAGCTTAAGTCCTCAGTAGTGTTGAGCGATACGATAATGCAAATATCGGCTATCGGCCGATATTAGCTCTATAGGCCTTTAGATAATTTGTTTCGATATTTTCGTCTTATCGAATACCGGAATCGGATTTGTCACTGTCACTGTGAGTGTCCGTCGGTCGGGTCTGTCAGGAGTCAGCGGCACTTACCTGGCAGAAGATCTCCGGCGGTCACGTCCTGGACTGCTTGATGGCCGCCATTATCTTCTCCCTGGCGGTCACATGCAGTTTTTCGCGATAACTGCAGTGACTGCAGGGTAATCCCGGCCGTAAAGCAGTCAGTCCGATGACGTCACCGCCGGGGAAGCAGGTAATCAGCTGTGCTGCGCCGGGATGACAGGCTCTGCCTGTCATTCTGATGTAGCAGAGCTGGATCGTGTGGGACACTCGTTACTATGGACTGCGTCGGTCAGGTGGTATACTTTTTTTTTTTTTTTCATGTTTTTACAGGAGATCGATGGCGTCGCAGGATGAGACTGTAATAAAAGTAATGAAAACTGTGTTTTTTTTTTTTTTATAAATTAAAAAACTTTTTTAGGAACATTCACCCGTCCGGGTACATAAACAATTTAACTATTTACATACAGGGACCCTGTCCGGGTTATTTAGACTTCTTTGGCTGGCCTCTTCCAGGTACCACCTGGTACTCTTCTTGAGATTGCCAAACATCCGAGGCACCAAGGACCACCAGGACCTGATGACGTCGTGTGGCCTGTACAGTGACGTCGTGACCCGCTATCTGGGTCTGTGTGGCCACCTCTTTCATCTCCCTCCGGGTCTGGAGCCCTATGTCCCGGACTGAACGAACCCCAGGGTGCCTAACAGGCGCCGGGTACGGGCCAGCTATACTTATCATGTCCATAGCTGGGGCTGCTGAGGAGACCACTGAGGGAGGCTGGGGAGATTTACGGCGTGGGGTGGGCACTTTTGCAGAGGCCTGGATGTGGGAGGCTGAAGGCTCCGAGGGTCTCACAGGTTCCTGACACACTGGGGAGTAGGGGTCGCACCTGGTAACATTTAGGGCGTACCACCCATTGTAACCCCAGTGTCGGGTGTAAGTCACCAAGTCTCCTGGCAACAGGTCCCTCCCCGGGTGTCCTTCTGGGAGGTGAGCCTCCACGTCCCGCCGGGTCACAAAGACTTCTAAATAAAGTCCAGGCTCCTTGACGAAGCCCCAACCACCTTTCAATTTAAAGCTCCGTACTGCACCCTTACGCCGCGGCTCACTCAGGGTTCCTTTATCCTTTCTCATCCGGTCCTTATTTGCCCGGTCCTTCTCCACCTGACTTGGCGAAGTTTTTGGGATTCTCGCTGCTCCCTTTGTCGCTCTGCTTCCCGCTCCCAACGTCTCCACTCTTCCTCCTGACGCCGGTTGAAATTCTCCTCCACCAGCTGCTCCATGTCTCCACCACTCCACTGCAGCTTACAGTGTCCGGTTTGTGGGCAGCTCTCCTGTCACCCCCCAGTCCTGGCGGCGCTCCCCTGCGGAGGAAGCAGACGGCTCTAAATCAGATGACAGTCGGGGCTCCGGTACAGGCAGGTAGTGCTCTGGTGCCTGCGCGGCCTCCTCCATGAGGACGGGTGTCGCTTCTTCTGTCTCAGCGACGGGGGCAGACAGCGGGATCTGGGGTGCTGCTGAGGTGCTGCGGTTTTTGCAGGAACGGGTGCCTCCACTGCGCCAACGTCAACCGGATCACATTGCAAGGACTCCTCTACTAGAACGGGTGCCTCACCTTCCGGTACAGACACTTCAGGTAAGAGGGATTGGCGCCGCTCCAAGTTTATTTTTAGGGCACGCCAGCTGGCTTCCATCCTGGCGACCTCCTCCCGGTGCCGGGCCAGGCCTCTTAGGGTATCCTCCGCTTCTTGCAGCGTAGGAGGGTTTCCAGGCCGGGTGCCCAACGGTGGTTCCGTGGCGATCGGGTCGCTTCCGTGGGGGGAGAGCTCTGACTGCTGCATCCCTTCCCACTTCTGCTCGTCGTGTCCATTAGCCATCTCTGCCAAGTCACATGTGTCATTAGCATCTGGAGAGGGCCCCTCTTTTGTAGGGAGGCGGGACCTTCGTGTTAGTTTCCGCACACTGAGGAGGATGAGGAGGCGGAACTGAAGAGCTGTGGGGCACGATCTTACATTGCAGTACCATTTACAGTGGTCGGCCATCGTTTTCACGCCACTGAGTGACACCCACGAAGAGCACGCCCTTCTTCTTCACCAGTGCCTCGTCGTGACGCAGATATGGCGGAAAAATGGCAAATACATTCTCTGATGATTTTAGCAATTCTCAAGCACAAAACCAGTGCAATTCAGGCACACAGGACTCGCTTATAGCGAGCTACAGAATCCTGTTCGTGACGCCCAAGTTGAGTCGCACAGAGCCAGAGGTTTTCAGGGTACTCGGCACCGAGCCCGTCGACTTCTATGGGGTATGTCACGTCTTTACCCGGCAATTGAATTAGAGTCGATTTTACTATGTAGAAGTGTATAAACTATAAATATATGTATATATATATGTCACAATGACATGTATATATATATATATATATATATATGTATTCTATGTGTGTATATTTTGTGTTTACAACGAAAGAAAGGGTTTTTTTTGTTGCGATATTTTGTTCCCATAGACTTACATGGGACTTCCGGTATCGAAATCGGATATCGACGATATTTAGTGCTATCGGCGATACAATTTCGATACGATATTTTTAGATCGAGCAATATCGCTCAACACAAGTCCTCAGGGAACTCAGCACAGCAGGTTCAAATTGTCATCTCTCTCCTGTGCGGCGATCCTCAGGATTGGGCTTTTTCCCTGACACCTGGGGATCCTGTTTTGAATGATATTGATGCATTTTTTCTGGCTCTGGGGTTATTGTACGATGTACCTAATGTCACTGATCAAGCTGAAAAAACCTTGTTGGCATTAAATCAGGGTCTTGAAGACGCTGAGTTGTACTGTCAGAAATTCCGAAAGTGAGCAGTACTGACCAAATGGAATGATGATGCTTTGGCAGCCCTTTTTTGGAAGGGGCTGTCAGAGAATGTAAAGGATGTTAATGGTGGGATTCCCTGCTCCCTCTGGTCTCAATGATTCTATGTCATTGGCTATTCAAATTGACAGACGTTTGCGTGAGTGCAGAGGTATGCGTGAGATAGTGTTGCCTTGTGAGCCAGCTTCTGAGCCCATGCAGTGTGATAGAGTGACTTCTGGGGCACAGCGTCATGAGTTTCGAAAGCGCAATGGTTTATGTTTCTACTGTGGTGACGCCTCTCATACTATTTCAGTCTGCCCTAAACGGGGAAGACGTTTTGCACGCTCAGTTGTCTTGGGTAGTGTTCAGACTAAATTTCTGTTGACTGTTACCCTGATTTGCTCCCTGTCCACATTTTCTGCTCAGTCTTTTGTTGATTCAGGAGCAGCTATTAACCTGATGGATTTTGACTTTGCCAAACGTTGTGGGTTTCCCATGATACCCCTGCGGAAGTCTATTCCCCTACTGGGTATTGATTTTACCCCTTTGGTGGAGAATAAACCCCAGTTTTCTACTCAGGTGATAATGAGGGTTGAACCAGATCATCAGGAGAGTTGCAAATTTCTGGTGCTGTATAATCTGCATGACATTATTGTACTAGGTTTACCTTGGATACAGTCTCATAATCCTGTTTTGGATTGGAAATCTGTGTCTGTGACTAGTTGGGGCTGCCAATGTGTTAATGCCGACACTCCTGTTTTTTCTGCCTCTCCCCAGTCTCAGGATGTTCCTGACTTTTTGACTGATTTTTCGGATGTATTTAGTGAAAGTAAATCTGCATCCTTGCCCCCTCACAGGAGCTATGATTGCGCTATTGAATTAGTGCCTGGTGGTAAATTTCCTAAAGGTCGCCTTTTTAACTTGTCTGTACCTGAACACGATGCTATGCGATCTTATATCAAGGAGTCATTGGAGAAGGGTCATATCAGACCATCCTCTTCACCCTTGGGTGCCGGTTTTTTCTTTGTGGCCAAAAATGATGGTTCATTGAGGCCGTGTATTGATTATCGTCTCTTGAATAAAATCACTGTGAAGTATCAATATCCGTTACCCTTGATTTCTGACCTGTTTTCCAGGGTGAAAAGTGCTAGTTGGTTTACCAAGCTTGACCTCAGGAGGGCGTATAACCTTATTCGCATTAAGCATCGGGGATGAGTGGAAGATGGCCAGAGGGGCATTTTCAATACCTAGTGATGCCCTTTGGCTCACTAATGCTCCTTCCATCTTCCAATCCTTCATGAATGATATTTTCAGGGATTTTGTGGATAAATTTCTGATTGTTTATTTGGATGATATCTTGATTTTTTCCAATGACTGGAATTCTCATGTGGAACATGTTCGGAGCGTATTACTGATTTTGAGAGAGAATGCTTTGTATGTTAAGGGATCAAAATGTCTCTTTGGAGTACAGAAGGTTTCGTTTTTGGGATTCATTTTGTCCCCGTCTGCTATTGAAATGGACCCAGTCAAGGTTCAGGCCATTTGTGATTGGGTTCAGCCCACTTCATTGAAGGCTCTTCAGAGATTTTTGGGTTTTGCTAATTTCTACCGTAAATTTATAAGTAATTTTTCTGGTATTGTGAAACCACTGACTGATTTAACCAAAAAGGGTTCTGATGTTGTAATTTGGTCTCCTGAGGCAGTTTCTGCGTTTCAGGAGCTTAAGCGCAGATTCACTTCTGCTCCTGTTCTACGGCAACCTGATGTTTCTCTACCATTTCAGGTGGAGATATTTGCTTCTGAGATTGGTGCGGGAGCCGTTTTGTCCCAAAGGGATCCGGAGACCTCTAAGAGTAACCCTTGTGCCTTTTTCTCTCGAAAATTTTCCCCAGCTGAACGTAATTATGAGGGGAATCAGAAATTATTGGCTATGAAGTGGGCGTTCGAAGAGTAAAGACATTGGTTGGAGGGAGCCAAACATCAAGTTGTGGTCTTCACTGACCACAAAAACTTGATCTATCTTGAATCAGCCAAACGATTGAATCCCAGACAGGCCAGGTGGGCCTTATTTTTCACACATTTTAACTTTGTGGTCTCCTTCCTCCCGCGTACTAAGAATGTTAAGGCGGATGCCCTCTCTAGGAGTTTCCTTGCGGATTCTATTGATATGGCTGAGCCTACTGCCATTCTGAAGGAGGGTGTCGTTCTTTCCGCTGTCTCACCTGATTTGAGACTAGCCCTGGAGCAATTTCAGGGGGATAAACCTGAGTGTTGCCCTGCGGGGAAATTGTATGTCCCAGACCAATGGAGAGAAGAAGTTATGTCTGAAGTTCATTGCTCTGCATTGGCTGGTCATCCTGGTATTTTTGGTGCTAAGATTTGGTGAGTCGGTCATTTTGGTGGCCCACATTATCTCGCGATGTCAGGAATTTTGTGCAGTCCTGCGGGACTTGTTCTCGTTCCAAGCCCTGTTCTCGCTCTAGTGGATTGTTAATGCCTCTGCCGGTGCCCAGGAGGCCATGGAGCCACATCTCTATGGATTTTATCTCCGACCTCCCGGTCTCTCAGTCCAGTTTGTTTCCAGATTTTGGAGGACATTTTGTTCTAAACTTGGTGTTCAATTATCTTTCTCTCTCTGCTTTTCATCCTCAGACCAATGGACAAACCGAGAGAACAAACCAGACCTTGTAGACTTATTTGAGATGTTTTGTGTCTGCTGATCAAGATGACTGGGTCTCTTTTTTGCCTTTGGCTGAGTTTGCTCTTAATAATAGGGCTAGCTTTGCCACCTTGATGTCTCCATTTTTCTGCAATTTTGGGTTTCACCCTCGATTTTCTTCGGGACTGGCGGAGGCTTCTGTCTGTCCGGGTGTTGACTCTGTTGTGGAGCGAATGCAGCAGATTTGGGACCAGGTAGTGGAGAGGTTGTCTCTCTCTCAGGAGAAGGCCCAACGGTTTGCCAACCGGCATAGGACTGATGGTCCTCGGTTTAAAGTGGGGGACTTTGTTTGGTTGTCCTCAAGAAATATCCCTATGAGGGTTGCATCTCCAAAGTTTAAGCCTAGGTTCATTGGACTTTATAAGATCATGGAGATTCTTAATCCTGTTTCCTTCCGTTTGCTTCTTCCAGGGACATTTAAGATCCATAATGTGTTTCAAAAATCCTTATTGAAGAGGTTTGTCGAGCCAGTGGTTCCTGTGGCTGCGCCTCCTGACCCTGTTTTGGTTGAGGGCAATCTGGAGTATGTGGTTGAGAAAATATTGGATTCTCGTTTTTCTAGATGGAAACTCCAGTACTTGGTTAAGTGGAGAGGTTATGGTCAGGAGAACAATTCTTGGGTGTTTGCTTCGGACATCCATGCTAGGAGACTGATCCGTGCCTATCACCGAGCTCATCATGATCGACCTGGTTGCACAAGTGAGGGTTCCTTGACCCCTCCTCAAGGGGGGTACTGTTGTGAATGTGATAAAAATGGTTTCTGAGCAGAGGCTCCCTCTGGTGGTTACTGACAGTACTGAACCTTTCAGCGAGGAATGGCAATCTGGGATCACGGACTGGTCTGATGTAAGGGAGGTTCCCTCCCATGATAGTTGCCGGTGATCAATTTTTCTTGTCTCAGTTGTGGTTCCTGGTTCATTTGGAAGCTTGCTGAGTCTTACCTGCATCTTCTGCTATCAGATAAGATATTTTCTGCTTTTATTTTTGTGCTTGCTTTTTGCTTTGTTCCCTGCACTTCTGTGGAGGTCAGCCAGATCCCCTCCGGGGGCTTGTGCTCCTCTCAGTTTATCTGGAGCCACTGTTGTTTGTTCATTTGCTTTTTCCTGTTTTTTCAGTGGCTGCGGCTTAGGTTTGTTACACCAGAGAACTGATTTAGGTGGTAGAGGTCGTGTGATCTCAGGTGTTTTTGCAATCAGAAGAGTTGGTATGCTTTAGGTTTTTTTTTTATTGCAGTGAGTATCCTTTCCTGTACTTTTCTGTCCAGACAGATTGGGCCCCAGTATTTGCTCATTCTATTTTCTGTCTGTGTCCGTGATTCTTCTTGTCTAACCGCCATTACATGTTTGGGGGCTTCCTATTTTCTTTGGGGATCTGCTCCGGGGCAGATAGCTTTCATCTTTCTGCCTTTAGGTGTAGTTATCTCTCAGGCTGTGACGAGGCATCTAGGATCAACGTAGGAACTGCTCCACGGCTACCTCTAGTTGTGTGGTTAGTTCAGGTTACTGCAATCCAATAGGTTCCAGCCTCTCTGGTGTAATGCCGTTTTTGCTTACTCTCCTCAGCTACCTAAACATAACAGGGCCCCTTATATGATGCTTCAGTGCATGATGGGCCACATATAATACTTCATATATAATGGACCTATATATGATGCTCCAGTATATTATGGGCCCCATATAATGCTCCATATATAATGGGCCCCATATATGATGCTCCAGTATATGATTGGCCCCATATAATGGTTCATATATAATGGGCTCCATATATGATGCTCCAGTGTATGATGGGCCCTATATATGATGCTCCAGTGTATTATGGACCCCATATATGATGCTCCAGTGTATGATGGACCCCATATGATGGTCTCCATATATTGCGCCAAACATAATAAAAAATGAAATACTCACCTCTCCTCACTGGCCGCTGCTCTGCTTGAGGCACTGGCCCCTGGTACTGGCACAGGTACCGGGCCCCCATAGCATGCCAGTGTCCCCGACTGTGAGTGGGCCCCCCCACCAGCTCAGAGCCCAGGCACTTGCCCGGGTGCGCCGTGTGCTGACGCTGGCCCTGGACTCCAGCACCATCTGTACTCAGTGCCCTGGACACTTTGCCTGCGAAAACTGTGAGGAAAGCTTTGGAAACTGCATCTGACTGTGTCTCCTCAATTCCTTCCTGCAAAACACACTCCACTCTGCTTCATCTTTCAGAACCATTAATTTCTATACCATCTCTCTGCCTTGTGACAAGCTTCACTTGTGGGAAGCTATTCCAACTCTGCTGCATCACACCATCTGTCCCAGAGGATCTGTACTGCAGCGCTTGTCATCTCTGACTAGAAACCACAGGTGGCGTGACGAATACCTTACTACAAACTCTATCATCCCCTGTACATTTCCCCCTTTTATTGGACGCCAAGGGCCACAGACCGGGTCACTGACGCTGTGAAATATCCCCTTTAAGACACCGGGCCGCTACCGAGGATCCCACTGCCCTGGCGGGCGATCCAAGTGCCTGTTCATGAAATGTCTAAGCATGCAACTGGTTTTAACATTTCTGAGATTTTTCCCTCAGCTAAAGGTCCTTCCGCACTGTTTAGAGATAACCTTTGCCTCATCAATAGGATTTCTGTCCAAAAAGTGGCACACTGGACTCTTCCTGGTATCAATTTTCAGGCCTTGCACCTGTTCAAATTTGACCGTCTGGCCTAGCTGTCCTGCAACTCTCTTTTTGTTTTTTAACACCTTTTTGGACCGCTACGGGCCTGCCAGATAACCGCTGATGCGATGTGATGCCTGCTGCGGATCCTTCTCCTCTTCTGAGCTATTGCCAGCGGCACCCTCTTCCCCAAATGGATGCCAATCCGTGTAAACAACTAGGTCATCCATCACCTCCTCTTCAATGTAATCTGGGGCACCTGAGTTTCATCAGGGTCAGATTCTGGCTCAGTAGACTGCGAAGGGACATGTAGTACTCTGGGTGAATGTACCAGAGAATAATCTAGCAGTAGCTGTGCATCATGATGTGCACTCCATCTCTGATTCATGTTGGACTGGGTAATTGAGGATTTGACTTCATAACCCAGGCATGGTATGTGAAAAGAGCTCTATGGACTAATCTGAAGTGTCGGCTGACGCATTCTTCACTTTTGGTGGGGGTGAAGCACACAAGTAAAGGTGTTGTTCCGGACCAGGAGCCAGCACTGACGACTCAGTCCTTGCATTTTTTGAAAGTTCAGAAGAGGAGGCGATATACAAAATAATGGAAACACCCAACGTTTGGGCATCATCATCTTCGAACATGTTATAAACCTGCAAACCGTGACATATGGCAATGTTTTGTAGTTGATTATTTGTGTTATGTCATATGTGTATGTAAATTATCTGTTGGTCTTGCATAATTGTAAGAACATTGATGAGAAACTGATACCAATGGCAGACCTCTCGGATTTTCAAAGAGGCAAAATTGTTGGTACTTCGGATGGCCGGCGCTAGTGTAACCAAAAGTGCCCGAATGTTTGGCGTGTCAAGAGGTACTGTCTCCAAAGTAATGACTGCGTTAGAAAGAGAAGGAAAAACGTCCGCAGTAAAGCACAGGTCCGGCCGAAAGTCGAAGTTGACTGAGAGAGACCGTCGGACTGTAAAGCGAATTGAGAGAGAGGATTGCAAGACCACGGCTCCGAAAATCACTGCTGAGCTCAATGAACACCTACTGAACACAGTTTCCACGAAAACGCTTAGTCGGGAGCTGAACAAATGTGGATTCCACGGAAGAGCTGCAATTTGAAAAACCGCTGCTCTCAATGACAAATGTTTCCAAGCATTTAGAGTGGTCTAGAAACCTCAAGAATTGTTCCCTCGACCAGTGGAAACATGTGATATTCTCAGAAAAATCTTCGTTTATCCTATTTCCGACCTCCGGCTGAGTGTACATTTGGAGACAGCCGAAAGAAGCATTCCATCCTGACTGCCTTCTCCCAAAGGTAAAACATGACTGAGGTGCTGTGATGATCTGGGGTGATATTTCATGGAGATCCGCCGGCCAATGATATCCCTTCATGGAAGAATTAACAGCCGCGATTATTTAGGCATTTTGACCGACCAAGTGCATCCTATGGTTCAAGTACTGTTCCCGGAGGGGAACGCCATCTTTCAAGATGATAATGCACCAATTCATACAGCTACAATCGTTAAATCATGCCCCGAGGAACATTCTAATGAAGTTGAGCATCTCATCTGTCCCCCACAATCCCAACATTAAAGAGCATTTATGTTCGAGTTTAGAGATTCAAGTTAGACGTCGATTTACGCTGCCATCGTCGCTCAAAGAACTGGAGGGTGTTTTAACTGAAGAATGGCCTAAAATTCCTTTGGAAACAATTCACACCTTGTATGAATCCATACCTCGGAGAATTGAGGCTGTAATCGCCGCCAAAGGTGGACCTACACCATATTTAACTAACTTTTGTTGATGTTTTCAGGTGTTTACATTATTGTATCCAACCCCTGTAGATGGAGGGGTTTTCGCCAATGTAAGGCAAAATCTGTTCTTGATGCCCAGGCTTTAAAAGCTGTTTACCTACTCCCAGTAAAAGGAGCCTTCCAGCCCTTCTTCAGCCCGAAGACTCTTTATGATAGCACTCTATTTTCAGGGCAAGCGAGCTCCTGTATATTAAAAAAAATATTCTAAATGTCCTTATATATTTCAGGAGGCAGACACTGACGCTCTCAGGCTCAGTCTGGATTACTCAATAATATAACAAGATAAAAAGGGGTACTGTATCACCATATAGAAGGTATATATAGTATAGTGAAAATATAATAAATCTCCGTATATATTTCAGGAGGCAGACAAAGACGCTCACAAGCTCAGTATGTATTACACAAGAATATAAAAAGCATATCCGCAAGAAATAATCACACATGTGGGCCAATGTTCCTGGTGTCAATGATGCACTTAGAGTGGTGGGTGGAGGAGGACTTTATGGCTAAAAGGGTACTGTATTACAAGCGTCGAGCTGTATACAGTCTAGGGGTCATTGTAAATCTCCATATATATTTCTGGAGTAAATGACAGACTCTCACAGGCTCAGTCTGGCTTACAGAAGAATCTAAAAAGATGAATGAAAAAGGGCTACTGTATCACCAGATACAAGGTAGTATAGTGAAAATATTGTAAATCTCTGTATATATTTCAGGAGGCAAACTGACGCTCAAAGGCTCAGTATGGATTACACAAGAATATAAAAAGATCTGCAAGAAATAATCACACATGTGGGCCAATGTTCCAGGTGTCAATGATGCACTTAGAGTGGTGGGTGGAGGAGGACTTTATGGCACAAAGAGTACTGTATCAGAAGCGTTCAGCTGGATACAGTGTAGGGGTCATTGTAAATCTCCGTATATATTTATGGAGTACTGGACAGACACTCACAGGCTCAGTCTGGATTACACCACAATTTGAGAAGCTGAAAAAGGGTACTGTATCAGCAAATACCATGTAAATATAGTGTAGGGAAAATATTGTAAATCTCCGTATATTTTTCATGAGGCAGACTGTGACGCTCTCAGGCTCAGTATGTATTAAAGAATAATATAAAAAGCTGAAAAAGGGTACTGTATCAACAGATACAAGGTAGTATAGTGAAAATCTTCTAAATGTCTGTATATATTTCAGTAGGCAGGTAATGACGCTCACAGGCTCAGTATGGATTACACAAGAATATAATAAGAAGAAAAAGGGTTACTGAATCACCAGATAGCAGGTATATATAGTATAGTGAAAATCTTCTTAATCTCCATAAAAGCAGTTTACCTACTCCCAGTAAAGGGAGCCTTACAGGCCTTCTTGAGCCAGAAGACTCTTTATGATAGCACACTAACTTCAGGGCAAGAGAGCTCCTGTTTAGTGAAAATATTCCAAATCTCCGTATATATTTCAGGAGGCAGACAATGACGCTCACAGCCTCAGTATGGATTACACAATAATCTAAAAAGATGAAAAAGGGCTACTGTATCACCAGATACAAGGTAGTATAGTAAAAATATTGTATATCTGCGTATATATTTCTGGAGGAACACACACAGTCAGAGACTCAGTCTGGCTACCACCCAAATATGAAAATCAGAAAAGTGTACTCTATCAGTAGAGTACAGCTGTATACAGTGTTGAGGGAATTGTTCATCTCCGTATATATTTCCGGAGGAACACCCACAGTCAGAGGCCCAGTTTGGCTAACACCCAAATATAAAAAGCAGGAAAGTTTACTCTATCAGTAGAGTACAGCTGTATACAATGTTGAGTGAATTGTTCATCTCCGTATATATTTCCGGAGGAACACCCACAGTCAGAGGCCCAGTCTGGCTCACATCCAAATATGAAAAGCAGGAAAGTTTACTCTATCAGTAGAGTACAGCTGTATACAGTGTTGGGGGAATTGTTCATCTCCGTATATATTTCAGGAGGCTGACACTGATGCTCACAAGCTCAGTATGGATTACACTAGAATATAAAAAGCAGATCCGCAAGAAATAATCACACATGTGGGCCAATGTTCCCGGTGTCAATGATGCACTGATATAGTGCCCACTTTTTTCAGAAATTCCCAAAGAAGATCACAGCTAAAGGCGTCATCTCTCAGGAATCAGTCTGGGAATATGTGGATCTCATCTGGCCTGCATATGCCAAGGATATGTGCCTCGTGCGTTTCTGCCCCCAGACCAACAGTGATACGGTGTTCTACAGCCGGTTCTATTCCTTCCTCATCCGCAAACTAAGATATGCAATTATAAATGCCAACAACATGGAGGCCTTTATAATTCCACTTCCAGCATGCCAGCAATACCTGCCAAACTTCACCCCTTAGGGGGGCCAGGTCTTGAGGATGAACATTCTCATCTTTTACTGGCTCTACTTTTTCCAAACCATCCATTCTGGTCTTCATGTCCCAGAAAGGTCCCCAAAATTCAGAGAGAGCAGGATCTGGATATTCCTGATGACATATTCACATCTATATTTGAAGATGTCGAAAGGGAGGAGAATTTGATGGGGGAACAAGGACATCCACCTTTAGGGCAGGAGATACCTGATATGGGAGAAGTGGGCATTGCAGAGCTGATAAATATTATGACTTATCTGTCAAATAACCTGCAGAAAATTGCAGACCAAAACCACAATAATTTTCAGTCTACGCCTCCAACTAACCAGCCAAACCCCATTCCAGAAGCAGCCCCTGTTTGGCCATCATGTCCAATGGCACCCACTTTTCAGGGTCCTGTTATTTTTGGCAATGATCCAGCTGCTTCGTTTGATCCTTCGACCTTGTATGGTCCATCGGGCAGTAACCCTTATACTATCAAAACGCAACGTGGCAATAGGTTTCTAACACAATTCTTAAGGTGTTAGACTAGGTATATAGAAAACTTTGTTCATATTTTCAAGAACCTTTATGCCTACAGTTTTAAAAATCAAAATTTTATTCTTATCACAGACCTATTAAACATTTCTAAAGATAGTTTTCATATTTTTCGGTTGATTAATGTTTGTATTGTTCACAAAGCGTATTGAAATATAAATCTCATACTGTTTCGCCAGATACAAGGCATATATAGTATAGTTAGAATATTATAAATCTCCTTATATAATTCAGGAGGCAGACAATCACGCTGAAAGGCTCAGTATGGATTACACAAGAATATAACAATTTTGTTAGTGGAGGAGGGGGGGTGGGGCAGCCCAGATAGGGAGGTTGCAATAATGCCATATGTGGAGGTGTATAATGGACGTAAAGCAGCTGCAAATGGTTTAATTGGAGAAGTCCGAGGAAGAGAAGGCCAAAAAAGGGGTACTGTATCACCAGATAAAAGGTATATATAGTCTAGTGAAAATATTCTACATCTACACGTAGATATTTCAGGAGGCAGACTCAGACTCTCACAGGCTCAGTTTGGATTACACAATAATATAAAAAGATACGCAAGAAAGAATCACACATGTGGGCCAATGTTCCATGTGTCAATGATGCAAAAACAGTTGGGAGGACGACTTTCTGCAAAAAAGGGTACTGTATCCCAAGCATACAGCTGTATACAGTCTAGGGGTCATTCTAAATCTTCGTATATATTTCCGGAGTAACAGACAGACTCTCACAGGCTCAGTATTGATCACACCAGAATATAATAATAAGAAAAAGGTGTACTGTATCACCAGATACAAGGTAGTATAGTGAAAAAATCCGAAAAGTCTGTATGTATTTCAGGAGGCAGACAATAACTCTTACAGGCTCTGTATGGATTACACAAGAATCTAATAAGATGAAAAAGGGCTACTGTATCACCAGATACAAAGTAGTATAGTGGAAATATTAAAAATCTCCGTATATATTTCAGGAGGCAGACAATGACGCTCACAGCCTCAGTATGTATTACACAATAATCGAAAAATATGAAAAAGGGCTACTGTCTCACCAGATACAAGGTAGTATAGTGAAAATATTGTAAATCTCCATATATATTTCTGGAGGCAGACTGACGCTCAAATTATCAGTATGGATTACAAAGAATCTAAAAAGATCAGCAAGAAATAATCACACATGTTGGCCAATGTTCCAGGTGTCATTGATGCACTGATATAGTGCCCACTTTTTTCAGAAATTACCAAAGAAGATCACAACTAAAGGTGTCATCTCTCAGGAATCAGTCTGGGAATATGTGGATCTCATCTGGCCTGCATGTACCAAGGATGTGCGCCTCGTGCGTTTCTCCCCCAGACCAGCAGTGATACGATGTTCTACAGCCGGCTCTATTCCTACCTCAACCGCAAACTAAGATATGCAATTATAAATGCCAACAACATGGAGGCCTTTATAATTCCACTTTCAGCATGCCAGCTAATAACTGCTAAACTTCACCCCTTAGGGGGGCCAGGTCTTGAGGATGAACATTCTCATCTTTTACTGGCTCTACTTTTTCCAAACCATCCATTCTGGTCTTCATGTCCCAGAAAGGTCCCCAAAATTCAGAGAGAGCAGGATCAGGATATTCCTGATGACATATTCACATCTATATTTGAAGATGTCGAAAGGGAGGAGAATTTGATGGGGGAACAAGGACACCCACCATTAGGGCAGGAGATACCTGGTATAGGAGAAGTGGGCATTTCAGAGCTGATAAATATTATGACTTATCTGTCAAATATCTTGCAGAAAATTGCAGACCAAAACAACAATATTCTCAGTCTACGCCTCCAACTAACTAGCCAAACCCCATTCCAGCAGCAGCCCCTGTTTGGCCATCATGTCCAGTGGCACCCACTTTTCAGGCTCCTGTTATTTTTGGCAATGATCCAGCTGCCATGTTTGATCCTTCGACCTTGTATGGTTCATCGGGCAGTAACCCTTATACTTTCAAAACGCAACGTGGCAATAGGTTTCTAACACAATTTTTAAGGTTTTAGACTAGGTATATAGAAAAATTTGTTCATGTTTTCAAGAACCTTTATGCCTACAGTTTTAGAAATCAAAATTTTATTCTTATCACAGACCTATTAAACATTTCTAAAGATAGTTTTCATATTTTTCGGTTGATTAATATTTGTATTGCTCACAAAGCATATTAAAATATAAATCTCATACTGTTTCTCCAGATACAAGGCATATATAGTATAATTAAAATATTATAAATCTCCTTATTAGTGTTGAGCATTCCGATACAGCAAATATCGGGTATCGGCCGATATTCGCAGTATCGGGTATCGGCCGATATTCGCAGTATCGGAATTTCGATTCTGAGTTCCGATACTTTTTGCATATATGATACCGGAATCGGAAGTTCGCATGTCAGCAGTAATTAGTATATGGGGAGTGTTGTGAATGTTTTGGAAATGAATTCTGAGCAGAAGCTCCCTCTGGTGGTTACAAACAGTACTGAACCATTCAATGAGGATTGGCAATCAGGAGTTACAGACTGGTCTGATATAAGGGAGGTTCCCTCCCATCATAGTTGCCGGTGATCAATTGTTCTTGTCTCAACTGTGGTTCCTGGTTCGCTTGGAAGCTTGCTGAGTCTTGCCTCTTCTTCTGCTTTCAGATAAGATATTTTCTGTTTTTGTGCTTACCATTTGCATATTTCTCTGCATTTCTGTGAGGCTAGCCAGGTTCCCACCCGGGGGGCTTGGGCTCCTCTCAGTTCCGCTGGAGCCATTGTTATTTGTTCATTTGCCTTTTCCAGTTTATTCAGTGGCTGCGGCTTAGTTTTGTTACACCAGAGAACTGATTTAGGTGGTGTCATGGTATAGGACATGGTTAATGTCCTGTCCATTCAGGGTTAACTTTTGCTGGCCTCCCTTTGGATCTGGGAGGGTATTTATACCCAGTCCAGAGGGAGATTCTCTGTCAACTATACTTTCATTGTGACTGTGTATTTGACCCCCCTGGTTTGCGTGTATACTGCTCTGCTTGTTTGATTCCTGTGTATGACCCAGTCTGTTTGCTCACTCTGCTCTCTGTCTCACGTTTTGCTTATATTGTCTTCTCCGGTTCTGACCTCCTGGCTTGGCTATCGATAATCCGTTACAGTTTTGTCCCTATTGTACTGTCTATTGCCCGCTCTGGTTTACTGATCTATTGCTACGTCCTGACTATCCGTTCTGTCCTAACCCTTTGGTACTGTCATGCTATCTTGTGCTCTGATCTGGCCTGTCCTGGTTTTCGTCCCTGTCTTTGCCCCTTGGTAACTTTATCTCGTAGTAACCCTGCTAGGAGTTTTCCTGCAGTTCCTAGATCTCTGGAGCTTAGGCCACGCCCCAGCAGTCATGTGCTGCAGGTCCTGTTAGTCTGCAGTACACATCATTCATTACTGCTGCCTCTGAGAGAAGTGTGGCCGGCTCCGCCCCTTGGCAGTCACATGCTGCGGAAGGTCCTGTTACACAGAAACACACGTCTTCTCTGCTGCGGCTCTGCTTACAGGTATCTGGGGGCACAGTTGGTTCACTCAGGACACGTGCACTGGCTCAGTGAGCATGTGCAGTGCGGTGTCCTTGACATTATAGCTGACCATTACAGTCTTTCCCTGGTGGTGGGGTGTTAGCACATTATGGATCCGGTACGGGCTCTCACTGAACAGGTTAATGAGCTCTCCCAGCTTATGCAGAAGCTATCTATGGAGCAGCAAAATCTGGTTCAGTTGCATCAACAGGTACAGAGAGATGTGGCAGACGCTCTAATGGGGTCTGTTCCATCGGGGTTCCAGGAGGGGGGCCCCACTGATGTATCTCTTGCGGACCCCGACCCCCTGTAAAATTACCCGACAATTTTTCTGGAGATAAAAAATTGTTTAGGGTTTTTAAGGAGGGATGCAAGTTGTTTTTTGAATTGCGTCCCCGGACCTCTGGAAATGAAAGGCAGAGGGTGGGGACATAATGTCCTTATTAAGGGGGGCTCCGCAAGCATGGGCTTTCTCTCTCTCTTCCTCTGCTCCCGAACGTTTGTCTGTGAACCTGTTCTTTGAGGCTCTGTGACACATTTATGACGAGCCTGATAGAGTGCTTCTGGCTGAGGATATGGTGATGAGTGTGACACAGGGGAGGAACTTGCTGAATGGTTCTGCTCAGAGTTCAGACGTTTGACCGCGGAAGTATCCTGGAATGATGCTGCCCTGAGGGGGTTGTTCCGCAGGGGCCTATCTGACCATCTGCAGGAGCTCTGGCATTACATCCTCCTCCCGATACTCTGGAGGACGCCATGATGCAGGCGGTCCGTATGGACCAGAGACTCCGTGCTAGGGGAATGATGCAACAAGAGACTCCCTTGTACTCCAAATTGTGTTATACCGCACCCGCATCTGAGCCCATGGAGATGGAAGCTGTCTCAAGAAAGGAACGAGAGAGAAGACACCGTAAAGACAACAGTCTATGCTTTTACTGTGGAGCCTCTGGACATTGGAAAAGGGACTGTCCTTCCTGCCCTTCTTCTGTAAAATCATCGGGAAAACGACTGAGTCTGGGCAACAGTCGTGGAGGTTGCCCAGACTCCCAGGTACATTTTTTTTTGCTTGCTAAAATGATGCTCCAGGTTGAATTGGAACTTGCTGGCAGTTCTGTTATGACCACCGCCTTTGTTGACTGTGGTTCCTCCATTAATCTGATTGATGCCCAATTTGTGACTCTTAATAAGATAGGGACAGTCAGGTTGAAAGATCCTGTTAAAATTGTGGCGGTGGATTCATCCCCTCTTGCCCGGGATGGAATTTGTTTTATGTCTGAAGTTTTTTCTATGAAAGTGGGTTCCACTCACGTGGAAAAATTAAGTTGCTTTATTCTTAATAATCTGCCTGCAGGACTGGTATTGGGGATGCCCTGGCTGCAACGCCACAATCCTCTCATTGATTGGGCAAAAGGGGAATCACCCAATGGGGATGTAATAATAATGGTCTGTGTTGTAACTCCGTTTCTCTTGTCAAACCTATAAAATCTGTATCTGTGTCGTCTGTCAGTCTGGAGGGTATTCCGGAGTACCTGAAAGACTTTGAAGACGTATTTTCCGAAAGTGAGGCTGAGGCGCTCCCACCACATAGACCCTATGATTGCGCCATTGATTTATTACCCGGAGCCAAATTACCCAAGGCTCGTTTGTTTAATTTGTCCGGGCCTGAGCGCCAAGCCATGAAAGAGTACATCAAAGAAAGCCTTTGCAAAGGGCATATTCGGCCCTCGGTGTCACCCATGGCAGTGGGGTTTTTCTTTGTAAAGAAAAAAGATGGTGGGTTGCGACCGTGTCTCGACTTTCGGGAACTGAACAAAATTACCGTTAAGAACACGTACCCTCTCCCGTTGATTCCCGATCTATGCAATCAACTCACGGGGGCCAAATGGTTTTCTAAGCTCGATCTACGAGGAGCTTATAACCTTATAAGGATCCGGGAGGGGGACGAATGGAAAACAGCATTCCTGACAACTGAGGGGCTATTGAAAACCTGGTTATGCCCTTCGGTCTCACTAATGCCCCTGCTGTTTTTCAGAACTTCATCAATGTTGTTTTTTCTGATTTAATTGGACGTTATGTAGTCATTTACCTGGATGACATTCTGATATACTCAGAAGACAGTCAGTCACACTTGCATCATTTACGTGCAGTTCTTATGAGACTCCGGGAGAACCATTTGTATGCTAAGCTGAAGAAGTGTTTATTTTTTATGCAAGAACTGTCTTTTCTGGGTGTAATTGTATCCGGGGAGGGATTCCGCATGGATCCAGGGAAGGTTCAGGCCATTACAGATTGGGTGCAGCCTCATGATCTGAAGGGGTTGCAACGATTTTTGGGCTTCGCTAACTATTATAGGAAGTTCATTAAAGGGTTTTCACAGGTAGTGAAACCTTTGACGGACCTCACTCTTAAGTAAAAGAGGTAAAAAATTGGTCAGTGGCCGCAAAAAATTCCTTCCTTACATTGAAGAAATGCTTTACTTCAGCCCCTGTGTTGGTACAACCCGATTCATAAAGACCTTTTATCGTGGAGGTCGACGCTTCGGAAGTGGGGGTGGGGGCAGTGTTGTCCCAGGGCCCCTCTACCCTGACTAATCTTAAACCCTGTGCCTTTTTCTCTAAAAAGTTCTCTTCGGCAGAGAGAAACTATGATGTCGGCAACAGGGAATTGTTACGGTCAAACTGGCCTTTGAAGAATGGAGGCATTTTTTGGAGGGGGCCGCTCATCCCATTACGGTCATCACTGATCATAAGAACCTGGCCTATATCGAGTCCACTAAGAGATTGACCCCCAGACAGGCTCGGTGGGCACTTTTTTTTTCTCGCTTTCATTTTACCATCACATTCCGACCAGGGTCTAAAAATGTAAAGGCAGATGCCTTATCCCGAAGTTTTGATTCTGTGTCCCCTCCAGAACCTCCTTCCTCCATTCTTCAACCGGGAGTGGTTGTAGCCGAAGTCTCCTCTGAGTTACAGAGAGAGATTCTGGAAGCACAAGCTCCCAGGAATAAACCCCCAGGTAAATTGTTCGTACCCGAACAGCTCCGTCTCACACTCCTGCAAGAATTTAATGATTCTGTGTTAAGTGCACACCCTGGTATTGCAGCTACCTGGGGGGCAGTGGTAGAGGTTTTTGGTGGCCCTCTATGGGTACTGATATAAAAAATTTTGTTAATACTTGTGGGGTGTGCGCTCGCTCTAAAAGCTCTCAGGTCGCGGCCGGGGAATTGGTGCCTTTGCCAATTCCGGATAAACCATGGACACACCTGTCCATGGACTTTATCACTAATCTTCCCTCATCAAAGGGAAATTCAGTGGTATGGGTAGTGGTTGATAGATTTTCTAAGCAAGCCCACTTTGTGCCGTAACCCGCGTTGCCGTCTGCTGAAACCTTGGCCCGTTTGTTTGTACAGCACATAGTTCGGTTGCATGGAGTGCCTGTGAATGTGGTGTCGGACAGGGGTGTGCAGTTTGTGGCCAGGTTTTGGAGAGCGCTCTGTAAGAAGTTGGGGGTCACATTATCATTCTCCTCTGCCTATCACCCGGAATCCAACGGACAGACTGAACGCACCAATCAGTCGTTGGAGCAGATTCTGAGATGCCTGGCCTCCTCCAGACAGGAAGATTGGTGTGAGGTTTTACCCATGGCAGAATTTGCGTTCAACTGTCGTATCAATCAGTCTACTGGAAAGTCTCCTTTTCAGGTCAATTATGGGTTTGTTCCGCAGTTTGGGGAATTTTCCCGTATGGATTCTGGTTGTCCTGGTGCCGAGGGATGGTTCAACAGTTAAAAAACCTTTGGAGGGAGGTGCAGGGGAACATCTCCAAAGCCCAGAAGAAGTACAAACATTTTGCGGACAGGAGGAGGGGGTTGGGTCCTGTGTTGACAGTGGGGAAAAGGTCTGGTTGTCCACCCGTAACATCAAACTTAAGATACCCTCTATGAAGCTGGGCCCCAAATTTATTGGCCCATACAAGATTGTAGAGGTGATCAATCCAGTGGCGTACAGGCTTCAGTTGCCCACCTCCTTCAAAATATCTAACGTCTTCCACAGGTCCCTATTAAAACCTGTGGGGAAGGTTAGAGAAGATCCCTCATCCGTGGTTCCACCAGTATTGATAGAGGGTCAACTGGAGTATGAGGTAGGGCGCATCATTGATTCGCGGTGGGTGCGCCGGAGACTTCAGTACCTTATTCATTGGAAGGGATACTCCATTGAAGATCGGTCATGGGTTCCGGCCAGTTCGGTACATGCCGATCGACTGGTACAGGCTTTTCATGCCAGATATCCTGAGAGGCCTGGGGGTCCAGTGGCCCCCCATTAAGGGGAGGGTACTGTCATGGTATAGGACATGGTTAATGTCCTGTCCATTCAGGGTTAACTTTTGCTGACCTCCCTTTGGATCTGGGAGGGTATTTATACCCAGTCCAGAGGGAGATTCTCTGTCAGCTATACTTTCATTGTGACTGTGTATTTGACCCCCCTGGTTTGCGTGTATACTGCTCTGCTTCTTTGATTCCTGTGTATGACCCAGTCTGTTTGCTCACTCTTCTCTCTGTCTCACGTTTTGCTTATATTGTCTTCTCCGGTTCTGACCTCCTGGCTTGGCTATCGATACTCCGTTACAGTTTTGTCCCTATTGTACTGTCTATTGCCCGCTCTGGTTTACTGATCTATTGCTACGTCCTGACTATCCGTTCTGTCTAACCCTTTGGTACTGTCATGCTATCTTGTGCTCTGATCTCGGCCTGTCCTGGTTTTCGTCCCTGTCTTTGCCCCTTGGTAACTTTATCTCGTAGTAACCCTGCTAGGAGTTTTCCTGCAGTTCCTAGATCTCTGGAGCTTAGGCCATGCCCCAGCAGTCATGTGCTGCAGGTCCTGTTAGTCTGCAGTACACATCATTCATTACTGCTGCCTCTGAGAGAAGTGTGGCCGGCTCCGCCCCTTGGCAGTCACATGCTGCGGAAGGTCCTGTTACACAGAAACACACGTCTTCTCTGCTGCGGCTCTGCTTACAGGTATCTGGGGGCACAGTTGGTTCACTCAGGACACGTGCACTGGCTCAGTGAGCATGTGCAGTGCAGTGTCCTTGACAGGTGGTAGAGGTCGTGTGATCTCAGGAGCTTTTGCAATCAGTAGCGTCGGCATTTTTTAGGGGTTTTTTTGGATTGCAGTGAGTATTCTTTCTATCCTTTTCTGTCTAGGCAGATTGGGCCCCAGCGTTTGCTCATACTATTTTCTGTCTGTGTCTGTATTTCCTCTTGTCTAACCGCCATTACATGTTTGGGGGCTTTCTATGTTCTTTGGGGATCTGCTCCGGGTCAGATAGCTTTCCTCTTTCTATCTTTAGGTGTAGTTAATCTCTCAGGCTGTGACGAGGCGTCTAGGACCAACGTAGGAATGCTCCACAGCTGCCTTTAGTTGTGGTGGTTAGTCAGGGTACTGCAATCCAATAGATTCCAACCTCTCTGGTGTATTGCCATTTTTGCCTGCTCTCCTCAGCTACCAAAACATAACAGTATCACCGGCCAAACTGAAAATTGTATGGTACTCACAGAAGGGAAAAATAGTGTGGAAAGAAAAAAGTTGTCAGAGTTGTCAGAGATTTTTTTTTTCTGTTTCTTGCATTTTTTCCCTCTTTTTCTCTGGGTGCTGAGGAGGATTTTTTTTTTCTCTCAATGGAGCTTGCACAGCTGTCTGGCCGTGTGGATCAGCTTGCCACTGAGGTTCGGAGTATTGCTGTCTATCTTGCTGGGTTGCCGGTTGTAGAACCTAGGATTCCCATGCCAGATTTGTTTTTGGGAGATCGGGCCAAATTTCTGAATTTCAAAAATAACTGTAAGTTGTTTTTTGCCTTAAAACCTAAGTCCTCAGGGAGCGCAGTACAGCAGGTTCAAATTGTCATCTCTCTCCTGCGCGGCGGTCCTCAGGATTGGGCTTTTTCCCTGACACCTGTTTTGAGTGATGTTGATGCATTTTTTCTGGCTCTGGGGTTATTGTATGATGAACCTAATGTCACTGATCAAGCTGAAAAAACCTTGTTGGCATTAAATCAGGGTCTTGAAGACGCTGAGTTGTACTGTCAGAAATTCCGAAAGTGGGCAGCCCTGACCAAATGGAATGATGATGCTTTGGCAGCCCTTTTTTGGAAGGGGCTGTCAGAGAATGTAAAGGATGTTATGGTGGGCTTCCCTGCTCCCTCTGGTCTCAATGATTCTATGTCATTGGCTATTCAAATTGACAGACGTTTGCGTGAGCGCAGAGGCATGCGTGAGATAGTGTTGCCTTGTGAGCCAGCATCTGAGCCCATGCAGTGTGATGGAGTGACTTCTGGGGCACAGCGTCATGAGTTTCAAAAGCGCAATGGGTTATGTTTCTACTGTGGTGATGCCTCTCATGCTATTTCAGTCTGCCCTAAGCGGGGAAGACGTTTTGCATGCTCAGTTGTCTTGGGTAGTGTTCAGATTAAATTTCTGTTGACTGTTACTCTGATTTGCTCCCTGTCCACATTTTCTGCTCAGTCTTTTGTTGATTCAGGAGCAGCTATTAACCTGATGGATTTTGACTTTGCCAAACGTTGTGGGTTTCCCATGATACCCCTGCGGAAGTCTATTCCCCTACTGGGCATTGATTCTACCCCTTTGGCGGAGAATAAACCCCAGTTTTCTACTCAGGTGATAATGAGGGTTGAACCAGATCATCAGGAGGGTTGCAAATTTCTGGTGCTGTATAATCTGCATGACATTATTGTACTAGGTTTCCCTTGGTTACAGTCTCATAATCCTGATTTTTATTTTTCTGTTTTCCAGGGTGAAAAGTGCTAGTTGGTTTACCAAGCTTGACCTCAGGGGGGCGTATAACCTTATTCGCATTAAGCACGGGGATGAATGGAAGACGGCGTTTAATACCCCAGAGGGGCATTTTGAGTACCTAGTGATGCCCTTTGGGCTCACTAATGCTCCTACCGTTTTCCAGTCCTTCATGAATGACATTTTCTGGGATTTTGTGGATAAATTTCTGATTGTTTCTTTGGATGATATCTTGATTTTTTCCAATGACTGGGACTCTCATGTGAAACATGTTCGGACTGTGTTCCAGATTTTGAGAGCGAATGCTCTGTATGTGAAGGGATCAAAGTGTCTTTTTGGCGTACAGAGGATCTCATTTCTGGGATTCATTTTGTCTCCATCTGTTATTGAAATGGACCCGGTCAAGGTTCAGGCCATCTGTGATTGGGTCCAACCTACTTCATTAAAGGCTCTTCAGAGATTCTTGGGTTTTGCAAATTTTTATCGTAAATTTATTGATAATTTCTCTGTTATTGTTAAACCATTGACTGATTTGACCAAAAAGGGTTCTGATGTGGTGAATTGGCCTCCTGAGGCAGTCTCTGCGTTTCAGGAACTTAAGCAGAGATTCACTTCTGCTCCTGTTCTACTGCAGCCTGATGTTTCTCTGCCATTTCAGGTGGAGGTTGATGCCTCTGAAATTGGGGCAGGTGCCGTTTTGTCCCAAAGAGATCCTGAGACCTCTAAAAGTAACCCTTGTGCCTTTTTCTCTCGAAAATTTTCTCCAACTGAATGTAATTATGACGTGGGTAATCAGGAGTTATTGGCCATGAAGTGGGCTTTTGAAGAGTGGAGACATTGGCTGGATGGAGCCAAACATCAGGTGGTGGTCCTCACGAACCATAAGAATCTGGTTTATCTGGAATCAGCCAAGCAACTTAATCCTAGACAGGCCAGGTGGGCCTTGTTTTTCACACGTTTTAATTTTGTGGTTTCCTTTCTTCCTGGCACTAAGAATGTTAAGGCGGATGCCCTCTCGAGGAGTTTCCTTGCAGACTCTCCTGAGTTATCTGATCCTGCTGTTATTTTGAAAGAGGGTGTAGTTTTTTCCACCATCTCGCCCAATTTGAAACTGGCTCTGGAAGGGTGTCAGTAGGATAAACCTGAGCGCTGCCCTATTGGGAAATTGTTTGTACCAGACCGGTGGAAAAAGAGTGTGATGTCTGAGATTCATTGTTCCGCGTTGGCCGGTCATCCCAGAATTTTTGGTACCAGAGACTTGGTGAGTCCGTCCTTTTGGTGGCCTACTTTGTCTTGTGACGTCAGGGAGTTTGTGCAGTCCTGTGGGACTTGCTCTCGCTCCAAGCCTTGCTCTCGCTCTAGTGGTTTGTTGATGCCATTGCCTGTGCCCAAGAGACCATGGACCCATATCTCTATGGACTTTATTTCCGACCTCCCTGTTTCTCAGAGAATGACAGTTATCTGGGTGATTTGTGATAGGTTTTCCAATATGATACATCTTGTGTCATTACCTAAATTGCCTTCCTCCTCCGAATTGGTGCCTTTGTTCCTTCAGCACGTGGTTCGGTTACACGGCATTCCTGAGAACATTGTGTCTGACAGAGGAGTCCAGTTTGTTTCCAGATTTTGGAGGACTTTTTGTTCTAAACTTGGTGTTCAATTGTCTTTCTCCTCTGCTTTTCATCCTCAGACCAATGGACAAACTGAGAGAACAAACCAGACATTGGAGACTTATCTGAGATGCTTTGTGTCTGCTGATCAAGATGACTGGGTCTCTTTTTTGCCTTTGGCTGAGTTTGCTCTTAATAATAGGGCAAGCTCTACCACTTTGATGTCTCCATTTTTCTGCAATTTTGGGTTTCACCCTCGATTTTCTTTGGGACAGACGGAGGCTTCTGTCTGTCCGGGTGTTGACTCTGTTGTGGAGCGTATGCAGCAGATTTGGGACCAGGTAGTGGAGAGGTTGTCCCTCTCTCAGGAGAATGCCCAGCGGTTTGCCAACCGGCATAGGAATGATGGTCCTCGGTTTAAAGTGGGGGACTTGGTTTGGTTGTCCTCAAGAAATATCCCTATGAGGGTTGCATCTCCTAAGTTTAAGCCTAGGTTCATTGGACCTTATAAGATCATGGAGATTCTTAATCCTGTTTCCTTTCGTTTACTTCTTCCAGGGACATTTAAGATCCATAACGTGTTCCACAAGTCCTTATTGAAGAGGTTTGTCGAGCCAGTGGTTCCTATGGCTGCGCCTCCCGACCCTGTTTTGGTTGAGGGCAATCTGGAGTATGTGGTTGAGAAAATATTGGATTCTCGTTTTTCTAGACGGAAACTCCAGTATTTGGTTAAGTGGAGAGGTTATGGTCAGGAGGACAATTCTTGGGTGTTTCTTCGGACATTCATGCTAGGAGACTGATCCGTGACTATCACTGAGCTCATCCTGACCGACCTGGTTGCACAGATGAGGGGTTTGGTGACCCCTCCTCAAGGGGGGGCTACTGTTGTGAATGTTTTGGAAATGAATTCTGAGCAGAAGCTCCCTCTGGTGGTTACAAACAGTACTGAACCATTCAATGAGGATTGGCAATCAGGAGTTACAGACTGGTCTGATATAAGGGAGGTTCCCTCCCATCATGGTTGCCGGTGATCAATTGTTCTTGTCTCAACTGTGGTTCCTGGTTCGCTTGGAAGCTTACTGAGTCTTGCCTCTTCTTCTGCTTTCAGATAAGATATTTTCTATTTTTGTTTTTGTGCTTACCATTTGCATACTTCTCTGCATTTCTGTGAGGTTAGCCAGGTTCCCGACCGGGGGGCTTGGGCTCCTCTCAGTTCCGCTGGAGCCATTGTTATTTGTTCATTTCCCTTTTCCAGTTTTTTCAGTGGCTGCGACTTAGTTTTGTTACACCAGAGAACTGATTTATGTGGTATAGGTCGTGTGAACTGTGCTTTTGCAATCAGTAGCGTCAGCATTTTTTAGGGTTTTTTTTGGATTGCAGTGAGTATCCTTTCTATCCTTTTCTGTCTAGGCAGATTGGGCCCCAGCGTTTGCTCATACTATTTTCTGTCTGTGTCTGTATTTCCTCTTGTCTAACCGCCATTACATGTTTGGGGGCTTTCTATGTTCTTTGGGATCTGCTCCGGGGCAGATAGCTTTCCTCTTTCTATCTTTAGGTGTAGTTAATCTCTCAGGCTGTGACGAGGCGTCTAGGACCAACGTAGGAATGCTCCACAGCTGCCTTTAGTTGTGGTGGTTAGTCAGGGTACTGCAATCCAATAGATTCCAACCTCTCTGGTGTATTGCCGTTTTTGCCTGCTCTCCTCAGCTACCAAAACATAACAGGGGAGTTCCTGTGTCACAGAAGGAAGTACGTGACACAGCTACTTCCCGAGAGTGTCAGTGTCGGGGCTGTCAGTGCTTACCAGAGGATCCCCGGTGGTCACCAGATAATGGAGTTCTCTCTGCCAGCTGATCGTACAGCTGACCGGCCATTACCCTCTCCCTGGCGGTAATGTGCAGCTTCTCGCGATAAGTGCACGTGACTGCCGGGGACTGGGTAATCTCCAGCCAGCTGAACTCTCGCGATCAGCTGGCCGTGAGAAATACCTTCAACATGACCGCCGGGAATCTCCTCCGGTAATCAGCTCTGCTGTGTCTGGATGTCAGGCAGAGCCTGGCATTCAGATGTAGCAGAGCTGGACTTGTCGTGGGACCCTCGTTATCTTGGACTACGTCGGACAGGGAGTATTTGTGTTGGTTGGTTATTTTTGTTTTTTTACAGGAGATCGATGGCGTCGCAGGATGAGCGTACAATAAAGATTGAAAACTGTGTTGTGTATTATTTCATTTAAAAGACTTTATTCTGGCTGTGTCTTTTTTTAAACATTTTCAAACTTTATGATTATTAATGGATCATGTCTTATTGACGCCTCTCCATTATTAACCGGGCTTATTGTCACCGTTCAATCAAAGGTGACATTTACCCCTTATTACCCCACTTGCCACCGCTACAGGGCAGTGTGAAGAGCCAGGTAATGTGCCACAATTGGCGCATCCTTGGATGCGCCAATTGTGGGGCTGCTGCAGGCTGATATTTTTAGGCTATTGAGGGCCAAAATCCATGGGCCTTGAGTCTTTTAATACCAGGCCGCAGCAGTCTGCTTTTTACTTGGCTAGTTAACAAAAATAGGGGGACCCCACGCTATTTTTTTTTTCCGAGGGGATCCCCTATTTTTGTTAACCAACCAAGATAAGCAGACTGCTGTGGCCTGGTATTATCAGTAGAGTTGAGCGATACTTTCCGATATCCAAAAGTATCGGAATCGGAATGGTATCGCCGATACCCGATACCGATACCGGAAATCCAATGTAAGTCTATGGGAACAAAATATCGGAATTAAAAAAAAACATTCTTGCCTTGTTGGTTAATTGTACATGAAGGAAAACAACAAAGAGTAATGTAGAATGTATTGGGGAAGGTTGAGGAGACATTAAAGGCATAGATGTTTAACCCAATCAAATGGAATAGCATAAATATTTTTTTTTTTAAAGATGTTCGGATTGACGAAGAAATTGACAATGTTGTTCACGTTTTTTCTATTTTGGCAAATATGTATATTTCATAACTTCCATGCTCTTCACCTTTTTAACTTTTGACACACTTTCTCCTTCATAATCTTCAGCAGCATCATCTTTTTTATCAAATTATTCTTCATCTTCACCTTCTTTATCTTCTTCTTAAACTTCTTGCTATTCATCTTTTTGTTAACATTACTCATATTCTTCTTATTAAACTATTATTCTAATTCATATTGTACTTCATCTTCTTCATCATATTCTTATTTGTGACAGAGAATCCTGTACTTGTAATCTGTCAAAGTATGAATTTTTCATTCTTCCGTTCTTGCTGTCACAAAAGATTTAAATTACAACAGTATTTGTCCGTGTTCAGTTTAGCCTGCAGCAGCAGCAGGCATTTTCCAGGGGCACCACGAGGAGGAACGGACTCACCCCCATACACTGCTTAGTCTTCTTCTGCTTATAATTTAGAGCATATATTTTGCTCTTCATTTTGGTCTTATACTTCATGTTCTTCTGCTTTTAGATCTTCTGCTTATTGTTCTTGTGTCTCTTGTTCTGTATCTTGTATTTGTAGCACAACCTTGTACCAGCTGATGTTACTGGGACACTGTTACTAAGCAGGAGGTACCTGTGCTCCAAAGCACTACCAAGGACCAGCAGACGTTGCAGGAACTCGGATACCGAGATGGAGGCACCTAGGCCAAAGGCACTGCGGAGAACCAGTTGACGGTACTGGAACCCGGATGGGTAGCAGAAGGTACAAGAGCCAATGCAAGTAACGAGGACCAGCTGACTGTGCTGGAACCCGGAGGGGCAGCAGAAGGAAATAGGGCCCAATGGCACAACCGAGGACCAGCTGACGTTACTGGGACACGGTTACTAAGCAGGAGGTACCTGTGCTCCAAAGCACTACCAAGGACCAGCAGACGTTGCTGGAACTCGGATACCGAGATGGAGGCACCTAGGGCAAAGGCACTGCGGAGAACCAGCTGACGGTACTGGAACCCGGACGGGTAGCAGAAGGTACCCATGGAAATTTAAGTTGACAGGCCGCGAGCCGGCCGCAGTTACCGAATCCCACAGTACTACAGTGGGTGATTGTCCTATTGTCACAACGGAAACAGCCTTTATTTGCATATCCCGCAGCACACATAGGAAGCACCTAAACTCCAAGCACCATAGAGTCGGCTAACCCGACCGCAACACGACAGGACAACTTATTGGAGGCTAAGTGACGTTTACACTGACAGGAAACAGATGGCGTGCTGTAACCAGTCTGGGCAGGAGTGAGTACCCGTGCCAATGACACTTCCGAGCAACAACTGTCGGTGTTGAAGCCCAGGGATGAGAAGACAACAGGGTGGAGGCAGCATGACTTTTTGCCGTTCACACAGCAGGGGAACAGCTGACATTACTGAACGCCAGTAACACTATAGCTTGTGTATTGGTCTGTGGACACGACACTTCTGAGCAGCAACTGCCAGTGTTGTAGCCCAGAGAGTAGAGTTCAGGTGGTAGAAAGATGAACATAACAGGAGACATGGATAACGTTGCGAACCAGTTATTTAATCTGAAAACGGACATACAAATTCTGGCGAGATCCATGCCTTGTTCATTTTCAGAAAAGTAAGCCGGTCTACATTATCGGAGGATAGTCGCATGCGACGGTCTGTTAGTACACCACCTGCAGCACTAAAGACGCGCTCCGATAATACACTGGCAGCAGGGCAAGCCAGCACCTCCAATGCATACTGGCTAAGCTCTGGCCATGTATCCAGCTTAGAGACCCAAAACTTGAATGGGGAAGAGCCATCTGGGAGTACACTGAGAGGGAAAGACATGTAGTCTGTCATCATCTTACGGAAACGTTGCCTCCTGCTGACTGGAGCCGTCTCGGATGGTGTAGACATTTGTGGCGCTGCCACAAAACTTCGCAACATTTGGAACATACTGGTCTTGCCCTGTGCAGAGGCGCTGCTTGTGCTCCCTCTTGTTGCAGAGCTGTCTCCACTGCCTCGACGCACAGAGCTGCTTTGTAAAGCAGTAGCAGCAGCAGTGCTCTCGGCTGGAATGGAGAACATTATGGATTGCACCAGTGTGTCTTGGTACTCCCGCATTTTACGCTCCCGGTTCAACGGTGTGATGAGGCTTTGTAAGTTGTCCCGGTAGCGAGGGTCTAGGAGGGTGTACACCCAATAATCAGACGTGGTGAGAATGTGGGCGATGCGGCGGTCGTTTCTCAGGCATTGCAGCATGAAATCAACCATGTGCTGCAGACTCCCAACTGGCCAACAAACGCTGTCCCCTGCAAGAGGCGTCATCTCTACCTGCTCTGCATCACCCCACCCTCGCTCTACATACTGACTAGAGCGTTGTGTACCTCCCTCTGGAGCGATGTCTTCCTCCTCCATTGACTCCTCCTCATCCTCCTCACAAAGTGAGCCCTGCCCAGCCCTTTGTGAGGAACCACGTTGCGCTGACTGTCCAGAAGGTGATGGAATTTGTGACTCCTCATCCTCCACCTCTTCCAAAACCTCATCCCTTAGTGCTTGCAGTGTTTTTTGAAGCAGGCAGATAAGGGGACAGTCAGGCTGACTAGTGCATTATCTGCACTCGCCATCTGCGTTGACTCATCAAACGCACGCAAAACGTGGCAGATGTCCTTCATAGAGGCCCACTCAGTAGTGGTGAAGTGTGAACGGCGCAAATTGCGAGTTGATTGCGCCTGATGCAGCTGATACTCCATTACTGCTGGCTGCTGCTCACACAACCGCTCCAACATATGTAACGTGGAATTCCACCTGGTGGGTACGTCACATATGATGCGATGTTCAGGAAGGCGAAATCTGCGTTGCAGAGCTGCAATGCGCGATCTGGCCATGCTGGAACGTCGCAAGTGAGCGCACTCTAGGCGGACCTTGTGCAGCAGTGCATCAAGATCCGGATAGTCCCTCAAAAAACTCTGCACGACCAAGTTGAGCACATGTGCCAGACATGGTATGTGAGTGAGGTTGCCAAGGCCCAGAGCTGCCACCAGATTTCGGCCATTGTCACACACTACCAAGCCTGGCTGGAGATTCGCTGGCAAAAACCACACGTCGCTCTCCTGCTTGATGGCATTCCAGAGCTCCTGCGCTGTGTGGCTTCGATTCCCCATGGAAATTAATTTCAGGACGGCCTGTTGACGTTTGGCCACGGCTGTGCTCATATTGGTCGCATCAGGTAAGCGTTCACGGGTCCATGTGGAGGTAGACTGTGACGGCTCCTGCAGCGATGATTCTGAGGAACTGGAGTAGGAGGAGGAGTCAATGTGGACAGACTTGATTCCTGCAATCCTTGGAGTTGGCAGAACACGTACAGCGCCACTCGCAAGATCTGTACCCGGCTCCACAACATTGACCCAATGGGCAGTGAGGGAAAGGTATCGTCCCTGGCCATGGGTACTGGTCCACGCATCGGTGGTCAGGTGGACCTTGCTACTGACGGCGTTTAGTAGCGCATGTTTAATTTTTCCCTCAACATGCTTTTGCAGAGCAGGGACGGCTTGCCTGCTGAAATAAAATCGGCTGGGCACATTGTATTGTGGGACTGCCAATGCCATTAAGTTACGGAAACTGTCAGTCTCCACCAGCCTGAATGACAGCATTTCAAGGGACAGGAGTTTTGCAATGCCAGCATTCAGAGCCTGTGCTCGTGGATGGTTTGCCGAGTATGGCCGTCTTTTATCCCATGCCTGTGCTACCGATGGCTGTTTTGTGGCCTGGGAGTGTGAGGATGACAGGGAACTTGCAGCTGTGGGTGGAATAACACTGGGTCTCTGGACAACAGTGACAGAGGTTCTTCCATGGCGATCCTGTGAGGAAGCCGAACCAGCTGTGTGTGAGCTGGAGGAAGAGGCTCCAACACGAGCTGAAGATGTAGGTGCTGCTGTAGGTTGGCCTACATCTCCAGTGTGTCTTTGGAACTCAACCACGTGCTTTGACCGCACATGTTTCCACATATTTGTGGTATTAAGGTTACTGACATTTTTACCTCTTTTTACTTTTTATTACACAGCTTGCATTTGACATAGCAAATATCATCTGCAAGTGTGTCAAAAAAGGACCACGCAGTGCAAGTCCTGGGAGCGCCCGTTTTGGCTGTTGGAAGAGAACTGCTACAAACGGGTGCCAAACTGGAGGCTACAGGCAACCGAGTCTGCAGCCTACCTCTCCCTACTGTTTGGACCGTTGGGGCAATCTCTTCCTCAGAGCTGCTACCACCACCTTCCTGTTCCTCACGCCATGTTGGGTCTTGGACCTCATCATCTCCACTACCCTCTTCCAACACCTGCTGCTGTTGGGTGGTCTGGCCAGCACCATGCTCAACAGAAAATGGCACCTGAGTCTCATCATCATCAGATGCGTTCTGCGGTGTGCTGACCATCGGCACTGGCTCACCCCCTCTTCACATTCAGAGAGACACAGCTGTTTCGCATCACTGCATACTGCCTCTTCTTCACATTCCAGAATGCTGCTTGGCTGGGCCCCTGTTTGCAAGCCAACAGATTCTGAGAACAGAAGCAGAGACTCAGCTGGCTCCAGTTCAGAACTCTCTGACTGCCTGGGCAATTTGGCAGGCGGTGAAGAGACAGATGGTTGTTCAACAGTGTTGTGGTCCTGAGAGGAGGTGGAAGGAATTGAAGTCGATGCATTGGCTGCCATCCAACCAACAACGGCTTCAATTTGTTCTTCCCGCAGCAGGGGGGTACGCTGAGCTCCTACAAAAGTGTGCATAAAGGAATGCTCACGGGGAAAACTGGTGGATGCTGTGTCACTGGGGCGGCAGCAGCCACAGAATCCCCACGTCCTCTCCCTGCTGAAACTCCACGGCCACGACCACGTGCCTTACTCCCTGCCTTCTTCATCTTGGTAGATTGATAAAGAAAGTCAGAAAAGTTATAAGGCCTAAGTGTGGTTATTCCTCAGAGACTGCAGTGAACACTGCAGACAACTGTTCACTATCTGTGAAAGGCTCCTTTCTGTACTTCTATAGTGTTTGCAACCAATGTATTGGATACGGATGGAAGCGCGTCACACTAATAGATTGAGATTTTTATGGAAATGGAGCAAGCACCAATTGGAGAGAAATGAAAAGGATGAGGCACTGAGACACGCTCAGCAGAGTACAAGCAGCAGTGCTTGAACAAGTAACTGAAGCGTGATGTGCACTCAAAAAATAAAAAACACAGACTGAAGTGAACACTGAAACACAACTGTTCACAATCTGGGAAAGGCTACTCCTTTGTCTACTTCTATAGTGTTTGCAACCAATGTATTGGATACGGATGGAAGCGCGTCACACTAATAGATTAGATTTTTTTCAAATATAATGGAGCAGCACCAATTGGAGAAAAATGAAAAGGATGAGGCACTGAGACACGCTCAGCAGAGTACAAGCAGCAGTGCTTGAACAAGTAACTGGAGCGTGATATGCACTCAAAAAATAAAAAACACAGACTGAAGTGAACACTGAAACACAACTGTTCACAATCTGTGAAAGGCTACTCCTTTGTCTACTTCTATAGTGTTTGCAACCAATGTATTGGATACGGATGGAAGCGCGTCACACTAATAGATTAGATTTTAAATGGAATGGAGCAGCACAATTGGAGAGAAATGAAAAGGATGAGGCACTGAGACACGCTCAGCAGAGTACAAGCAGCAGTGCTTGAACAAGTAACTGGAGCGTGATGTGCACTCAAAAAATAAAAAACAGACTGAAGTGAACACTGAAACACAACTGTTCACAATCTGGGAAAGGCTACTCCTTTGTCTACTTCTATAGTGTTTGCAACCAATGTATTGGATACGGATGGAAGCGCGTCACACTAATAGATTAGATTTTTTTCAAATATAATGGAGCAGCACCAATTGGAGAAAAATGAAAAGGATGAGGCACTGAGACACGCTCAGCAGAGTACAAGCAGCAGTGCTTGAACAAGTAACTGGAGCGTGATATGCACTCAAAAAATAAAAAACACAGACTGAAGTGAACACTGAAACACAACTGTTCACAATCTGTGAAAGGCTACTCCTTTGTCTACTTCTATAGTGTTTGCAACCAATGTATTGGATACGGATGGAAGCGCGTCACACTAATAGTTAAATTGCATGGAGCAGCAAGAATTACACTGAAGAAAAAAAAAAGAGTCTGTGAGTGACACGTGCAGATGCCTACAGACAGCGTTGCATGCAGAGCAAACTGCAGCGTCACCTGCACTCTCACACACACCTTGCACAGAGCTGTTAAAACAACACTGGCAAAAGGAAGCTTTACACAGCGGTTGGTAAACTAGCCTGCCTAAAGCCCAGTACACAAAATCGCAATATCTAACTGTCCCTCAAAGTCAGCAAAACAGCTTTCTGTCCCTAACTGAGTTCACAGCACAGTGACGCTAAAATGGCGGCGGCGCCTTTTATAGTGCATTCTGACATCATTTCAGCAGCCAATCACAGCCAT
This sequence comes from Oophaga sylvatica, assembly GCA_033576555.1. Taxonomy (NCBI): domain Eukaryota; kingdom Metazoa; phylum Chordata; class Amphibia; order Anura; family Dendrobatidae; genus Oophaga; species Oophaga sylvatica. The sequence goes on from JARQOD010002342.1 coordinate 71,306, forward strand.
GCCATTAGTTAAGATGACCGCAGCATTACAGGATGTGCCCACACTTCATAAGATTCCTCATTGGCTGACTAAAATCACATTGCCTCTCAAAGAATTATGGGAACTTCCGATTCTGGTATACGATATTGGGAAAATATCGGAACTAAGTATCGGAATTCCGATACAGCGAATATCGGCCGATACCCGATACTTGCAGTATCGGAATGCTCAACACTAATTATCAGACTTGCAAGGTTCATGGATATTGGATCCTTAACAGCCTTAAATACCAGGCCTCAATAGTCTGCTTCATCTGGCTGGATAACAAAAATAGGGGACCCCACGCCATTTTTTTTTTGAGGGGATGCCCTATTTTTGTTAATCAGTTCACTTCAGGTCAGCCGGGATTCCCTCTGACGTCACTGATGCTGTGCGGTGTCCCCGGCTGACCTGAACTGATTGGCCTGGGAAGCAATCAATTATGCTTCCCAGCTAATCACAGCCTCTCCTATCAACCTGGAGAGAGCTCATTCTTTCGGGGGTTTACTGCGAGGCTGAAGCATTAGCTCCGGTCCCCACTGTAAACATGTTAACCCTTTGTGAAGGATTACAGCGTGGGACGTGACAGAGCACCGGATAGGTAAGAATAATGTTGCTTTATTATTTTATTTTTATTACAGGAGAGCAAGGGCTTCGCATGGATTACCTGTAAAATAAAAGATGGTCAAAAACTGTGTTTATTTCATTAAAATGATTTTTAATTAATGTGTGCGTGTTTTATTGTTATTTCATACAATAGGATTAATAATTGAGAGTTGTCTAATTGACAACTCTCAATTATTAAACTGGCTTAAAGTCACCTTTCAATAGCAAGGTGGCTTTAACCCCTTATTAACCCATTAGCCACCGCTACAGGGCAATGGGAATAGACAGGCTAAGTGCCAGAAAGGGCGCATCTGATTATAGATTTGCCTTTTCTGGGGTGACTGGGGCAGATGTTAGTAGCCGGGGGGGGCAAAAATAATGGTCCCTCTCTGGGCTATTATTATCTGCCCCCACTCGCTGGCTTTCCCTGTCTGGTGGAGAAAATACCGCGGGAGCCCACTCATTTTTTTTCAACAAATTTACACAATTAATTAACCCCTACATGTTTGAAATTTTGCACACATACACTCATGTAATTGTTAGTGAAAACCATATATCAAACTACATGAAATGACATGGTTAACTGTATGTAAACCATGTGTCATTTCATGTCGGGTGGTTCTGTAATTTCACAAAAGCCGGCAATTGAATTAGCGGCTATTATACTATGTAGAAGTGTATTAACTATAAATATATATTTATATATGTGTCACAATATGTATTCTATGTGTATATATCTAGTGTTTACAAGGAAAGAAAGGGTTTATTTTAATACCGATATTTCTGTCCCATTGACTTGCATTGGTTTCCGGTATCGGAACCGGCAATATCCGATACTTTTTGGGTATCTGTCCGATCCGATATTTCTTGATATCGGAAAGTATCGCTCAACACTACTCCTTATATAATTAAGGAGGCAGACAATCACGCTGAAAGGTTCAGTATGTATTACACAAGAATATAACAATTTTGTTGGTGGAGGAGGGGGGGTAGGGCAGCCCAGATAGGGAGGTTGCCAAAATGCATATGTTGAGGTGTATAATGGACGTAAAGCAGCTGGAAATTGATTAATTGGAGAAGTCCGAGGAAGAGGAGGCCAAAAAAATGGGTACTGTATCACCAGATAAAAGGTATATATAGTCTAGTGAAAATATTCTACATCTCAGTATGTTTTCAGGAGGCACACACAGACGCTCACAGGCTCAGTCTGGATTACACAAGAATATAAAAAGATAGACAAGAAATAATCACACATGTGGGCCAATGTTCCAGGTGTCAATGATGCAAAAACAGCTGGGGGGGAGGACGACTTTCTGCAAAAAAGGTTACTGTATCCCAAGCGTACAGCTGTATACAGTCTAGGGGTAATTGTAAATCTCTGTATTTATTTACGGAGTAGCAAACAGACGCTCACAGGCTCTGTATGGATTACACCACGTTATAAAAAGTTGACAAACTGTACTGTATTAGCAGCGTACAGCTGTATACAGTGTTGGGGTAATTTTAAATGTTCGTCTATATTTCAGTCTCAGTAAGCCAGTCCAGACTCTCCGCTGCAGGAAACAAGATGGATACAAGTACATACTGAAAGCAGAGTGATTGCAGAAATTTGGTAATTACTAATAATCAGGCTAAAACCTCCCAGTAGAATTATGAGAGGCAATGCTGACCCTCAATTACTTTATCTGTGGAGCCAGCAAAAACGGTTCTTTGTGAAAAAAGAGTTGCTGTATCGCAGTAGCGTCCATCCCATCACCGTTATTTGTCTCCATCAAATTGTGTTGCCAAGGAGAGATGTAGACATGGTCCTCACTGCCTATCATGATCAGTCTGGTCACTTTGGAGTGCTAAAGACAGAAGCCACAGGTCTAGGCAATTTTATTGGATTGGCATGAGAGGAGACATTGAAAAATGTTGCCAGGAATTTCACACGTCTGTGACTAGTAAAACTGTGAAAGCTGATCAGAAAGCAACACTGCATCCGATTGTGAGTGGATGTCCATTAGAAATGGTAGCCATTGATCATTTGAAGGTAGAGCCCAGAAGGACAGGCCATAGCTACGTCTTAACCATCATCGATCAGTTAACGAAATTTGTAGTGGCTGTCCCTGTAAAGGATTTAACTGCCCAGACTCCACAGCGGTGGAGTAGGGAGAGGTAAGTATTGCAAGTGCTGGGGCCCTGAGCAAGCAGGTGGGGCCGACTCGTGGGCAACGGCCCTGGCACAGGGCCCCTCAGAGTACACCGGTGCTTCTGACGGCGAGTGGGCCCTCCCACCGTCAGAGACAGTTTTTGGTACTATGAGGGACCCTGTGCCAGTGCCATCGCCCCAGAGTGGGACCCGCCACCTGCTCGGGTGCGCCAAGTGGTGACTCCGTCCCTGGGGGGGGCAGCCCAGAAAGGAAGGTGGCAAAAATGGCATCTGTTCAGGCGTAGGCTGGACGTTCAGCAGCTACAAATGGAGGAATTGGAGAAGTGAGAGGAAGAGTAAGACAAAGCAAGCCATTTTGTGGCAACCTAGGTGTCATCAGGGGAAGGTGGCACAAAATCCTTTGAAACCATGCTGGTTCATTTTAATGAAGGTTAAATCATGGAGTATTTTGTGTCGACAGACGGTCCTTTTTCTGTCAGGTTTTGATCCACCCAGCCTGAAGACTCTTTCTGATAGCACAAGTACCAGCAGGCAAGCGGGGCTCCTGTAAGGCATATTGTGCCAATTCAGCCGGTGCCCCAGTTTCCCGGCCCAGTAGCAAGGGGAATGACCGGTGAGGGAGAACATTGTAGGGGAGGAGAAGTAATTTTAACCATAGTTGCAACTGCTGTTCCTTTATGTTTCGGTAATGAGGGGGTGCAGGTAAAAAAGGAAATACACCAGAGCAGTTGGAATCTATAGATTGCAGTACCCTGACTAACACCACAACAGAGGCAGCGTGGGAGCTTTCCCACGTTGGTCTAGACGCCTCGTCACAGCCTGAGAAAATAACTCACCTAAAGATAAAAAAGAGGAAAGCTATCTGCCCCGGAGCAGTCCCCAAAGAACATAGAAACCCCCCCAAACATGAAATGGCGGTTAGACAAGAAAAATACTGAACGGGCCCAGAAAAAGAAGAGCAAACTTTGGGGGCCCCCAAATACTAAATAGAAAAATAGGAAGGGCATTACTGCAATCCCAAAAAAAACCCTGAAAAGCACCAAACTCTACTAATTTCAAAAACCGAGATCACACACCTTACCCACAAAATTAGTTCCTGGTGTAACAAAATCAAAACAGCAGCCACTAAAAAAAAATGGAAAAAGCAAATTTTACAAAAAACAGTGGCTGAACTAAACTGAGGGGGGCAAAAGCCCCCGGAGGGGACCCTGAAGGCCCCCACGAAGGGGGGGAAAAATGCAAAAATCAAGCAAAAAACAAAAAGAAGAACAATGTCTTATCTGTTAGCAGGAGATGCAGACAGGGACACAGAGGCTACAAAGGAAAAGGAATCAAGGATTGGACCAGAACAATTGATCACGGCAACCCGAGGGGAGGCGACCCCTTATATAAGACAGCCCGTAACACTGATTCCCATCCTCACAATCTTCACTGGAAGTCCATACCGCTTGTGACACCAGGGGGGAGCCTCGCTCAGAACTCTTTCAAGTCCTTTCACAACAGTACCCCCCCCTTGAGGAGGGGTCACCGAACACTCACTTGAGCAACCGTCGTCGGGATATTTATGTTCGCACGGGAGGTTCTAGCATGGATGTCCGAAGCAAACACCCAAGAATTGTTTTCCCTGACCAAACCTCTCCACTTACCAAATATTGGAGTTTCCTCTAAAAAAACGAAATCAAAAATTTTCCAACCACAAACTCCAATTGCCCCAACAGAAAGGTCGGAGAAAAGTTTAGGTGGGAAACCCCATGGCTCAACAACCTCTCAACAAGGACTTGTGGAAACATTATGGGATCTTAAATGTCCCGGAGAAGCAAACGAAAAAGAAACAGATTAAGTCCCAATTTAAAGTCCAATGAACCAGGTTTAAAAATTAGGAGATCCACTCTGTAGGATTTTTTTTTGGGAAACCGACCAAGTTCCCACTTTAAACGAGGACCATCAGTCCTATGCCGTTAGCCAACCCCCTGGCCCCTTCCTGAGGAGGGGACAACCTCTGCACAACCTGGTCCCAAATTGTTGCTAGTCCACACAAAGTAAACCGGACGACAGAAGCCCCGTCTGTCCTGAAGAAAATCGAGGTGAAACCAGAATTACAGAAAAATGGAGAACAAAGTGGCAGAGTAGCCTATTATTAAGAGCAAACCCCAAAAAAAGGCAAAAAGAAAACCCAGTATCTGATCAGCAAACACAAAGCATCTTAGATAAGTCTCCAATGTTGATTTTTCTCTCAGTTTGACCTTGGTTGAGATGAAACGCCGAGGAAAAGACAATTGAACACCAAGTTTAGAACAAAAGGTCCTCCCAAAAAGGAAAAAAAACGGACTCTTGTCAGACCAATGTTCTCAGGGATGCCGTGTAAAAACCAGTGCTGAAGGAACAAAGTACAAATTCCAGGGAGGAAGGCAATTGGGTAATGGCACAAGAGTATCTCTTGGAAAAACTATCCACAAATACCCAGAACGTCATTTTGGAAACAGGGGAGGTCGGAAAGAAATCCATAAAATGGCCATGGTCTCTTGGGCAAGGCAATTGCAATAACAAACCCTAGAGCAGAGCAAGGGGAGCGGAGGGAAGTCCCCCAGGACTTGCACAATTCCCTACTCACGAGACAAGGTAGGCCACCAAAAGGACGCTAACCAAGTCTCTGGTACCAAAAATCCGGGATGGACGGCCAACGGGAACATGAATCTCAGACATCAACTCTTTTTCCAGTGGTCCGGCAAAAATTTTTCCCAAAAGGCAGGTCGGGCCTAAACTCCTGCACCCCTCCAAGCCCGTCTAATTGGCGTGTGGCGGAAGAACTACACCTTCTTTCAAATAAAGAAGGGGTCAGATAACTCAGGAGGTCCCAAGGAAACTCCTTGAAAGGGATCCCCTTTAACATTCTTAGGCCGGAAGAAAGGAAACCAAAAAAATTAAAACGTGTAAAAACAAGGCCCACCTGGCTGTCTAGGATTAAAGTCGCTTGGCAGATTCCAGATAACCAGTTCTTATGGTCAAAAGGACCACCCCTGATGTTTGGCTCCCTCCAGCCAATGTTTCCACTCTTCAAAACCCACTTCATGGCAATAACCCCCCGATTACCCCTTTAAATTACGTTCCGTAGGAAAATTTTTGAGAGAAAAAGTACAAGGGTTACTTTTAGAGGGTTTTCTGGTCTTTTTGGGGGGCAAAAAGGCACCTGCCCCAATTTCAGAGCATCAACCTCCCACCTGAAGGGGAGAGAAACACAGGCTGCGTAGAACGGAGCAGAATAATCCTGCTTAAGTTCCTGAAAGGCAGAGACTGCCTCAGGAGGCCCAAATTTACCCACATCAAACCCTTTTTGGTCAAATCTTAATGTTTAACAATAACCGAGAAATTACCAATAAATTTCGATAAAAATTTTGGCAAAACCCAAAAATCTTTGAAAGCCTTTAAGAAGTAGTTGGACCCAATCACAGATGGCCGAACCTTGCCGGGTCCATTTCAATAACAGATGGGACAAATGAATCCCAGAAATGAGATCCTTGTACGCCAAAAAAGACACTTTGATCCCTTCCCCATACAGGGCATTCTCTCTCAAAATCGGAATACAGTTCGAACATGTTTCACATGAGAGTCCCAGTCTTTAGAAAAAATCAAGATATATCCAAATAAAAAAAATCAGAAATTTATCCCAAAAATTTCCCCGAAAATGTCATTCATAAGGAAGGAAGACAGAAGGCGCATTAAGGCCCCAAAGGGATCACAAGGTACCAAAATGCCCCCTCAGGGGTGTTAAATTTCCTTTTTCCATTCACCCCGTGCTTAATGGAATAAGGTTATATGCCCCCCTTAGGTCAAGCTTGGTGAACCAATAAGGTTTTTTCCCTGGAAACCCGGTCAGAAATCAGGGTAACGGGTATTGATATTTCACGTAAATTGTTCAAAAGACGATAACAATACACGGCCTTAATGAAACCCTTTTTTGGCCCCCAAAAAAAAAAAACCGGGGGGCACCTAAGGGAAAAGGGATGGTCTAAAATGCCCTTTCTCCCGGGGAACCCCCTTGTTTTTAAGGGGAGATAGCCCCCTTTTTTGGGGTAGGGGAACAATTAAAAAAAAGGCGCCTTTTAAAAGGGAAAATTTACCCCCGGGCACTAATTCAATAGCGCAGTAAAACCCCTCTTATGGAGGGGAAAAGGATGGATTTATTTGGAAAAAACACATCAGAAAAAAAAATCAAAAATTTTCAGGAACATCCAAAAGCCGGGGGGAGGCAGAAAAAAAAGGGGAGTTTGGGTTTTTATTAAACATTGGCAGCCCCAACGGGGACAGACAAAAATTTTCCCAAACCAAAAAAGGATTATGAGACGAACCAAAAGGGGAAACCCCCCCCACGATAATGTCATGCAATTTACAGAACCAAAAAATTTGCAGTTTTCCTTAAAAAACGGTTTTTAACCCCCCAAAATTTTACCTGAGAAAAGAAATGGGTTTATTTCAGCCAAAGGGGTAAATGACCCCCCGTAGGGGAATAGATTTTTTGTAGGGGTATCAAGGGAAACCCACAACTTTTTGCAAAATAAAAAAACCATCATTTTAAAAGTGCTCCCGAATCACGGGGAAACTTTTGCAAAAATGAGGACAGAGACTATCAGAGTAACAGTTAATAAAAACTTAGTCTGAAAACCTACCCCGGGGGAACGAGCGTGGGGAAAAAGTTTCCCCCCCCAGGCCGATGAAATAGCAGGAGGCATTTTCCAAATTAAAAACTGACCCAATTTCCCCCTTTTGAAACCCCAGCTGTGTTTTCCCGGGGAACCCCTCTATTTTCACTGCCTGGATTCAAAGCAGGGGACAAGGGAAAAATATTCCCAGCTATTCCCGCTCACCAAACGCTGTCAAAATTTAATCGCTAATGAATAGAATCATTTTGACCAGAGGGGGGAAGGGGGAACCCAAAAAAAATCCTTTACATTATCTGACCCCACCCTTCCCAAAAAAAAGGTGCCAAACGTGTCATTCCAATTTTTTCAGGACGGGGCCACCTAAGGAATCTCTGACAGTATTTTAATCGCGTATTTTAAGGCCCCCCCATTTAATGCCAAAAAAAGGGTTTTTTTTGCTTTTCATGACATTAGGGGCATTGACAAAAAAAACCCCCAAGGGGCCGAAAAAATGCATCAACATATTTTAAAAAGATCCCCAGGTTGTCGGGAAAAAGCCCAATC